>JALGBA010000164.1:1632500-1795000 GCA_023970755.1 Azemiops feae | reverse complement strand
ACAGACTTGAACATTGGGCACTATCTAACAAAATGAAATTCCATGGTGAAAAAAGCAAGGTTCTACATTTAGGCAAGAAAAACTAAATGCACAGGTATAGTATAGGTAGTAGCTTGCTCAACAGTAGCAACTGTGAGAGGGATCTTGGAGTCCTAGTGGACAATCACTTAAATATGAGCCAGCAGTATGCTGCAGCTGCCAAAAAAGCCAACACAATGCTAGGTTGCATTAACAGAAGGATAGAATCAAGATCACATGAAGTGTTAATACCACTTTACAATGCCTTGGTAAGGCCACACTTGGAATACTGCATCCAGTTTTGATCACCACGATGTAAAAAAATGTTCAGACTCTAGAAAGAGTACAGAGAAGAGCAACAAAGATAATTAGGGGACTGGAGGCTAAAATCAGTGGTGGGATTCAGCTGGTTCACACCACTTCAGCAGAACCGGTAGCTAATTTTTTGTTGCCCAGGCCCAGAATAGACTTCCAGAAGTGGCATCCACACAGAGAACCGGTTGTTCACATATTTGAATCCCACCACTGGCTAAAACATATAAGGAACGGTTGCTGGAATTGGGTATGTCTAGTTTAATGAAGAGAAGAACGAGGGGTGACATGATAGCAGTGTTCCACACAGAAGAGGGAATCAAGCTATTGTCCAAAGCACCTGAAAGCAGGACAAGAAGCAATGGATGGAAACTAACCAAAGAGAGAAGCAACCTAGAACTAAGGAGAAATTTTCTGACAGTTAAAACAATGAACCAGTGGAACAACCTGCCTCCAGAAGCTGTGAATGCTCCAACACTGGAAGTTTTTAATAAGAGACTGGACAGCCATTTGTCTGAAATGGTATAGGGTTTCCTGCCTGAGCAGGGGGTTGGACTAGATGGCTTCCAAGGTCCCTTCCAACTTTATTATTATTAAGCTCAATTATTATTAAGTATTATGATGGATGGATGCTTTTCCAGACATAATGTCTTCAGAACTAAAATATATCACAAAAATCAACCTGGTTTTTGTAATTAGTAGTTAAACACTTTTGAATTACTTAGTTATAACTGCAGTTACCTGTTGCTCAGTAACAATTCATGTACTGTATATTAATATATGCTAGCTTATTATTAGACTAAGTTTATACCATGATTTTATACTATATTAGAGATAAAAATGTAATGATATCTCTAACTATGTGTGCAATGCTACTTTCTTCAGATTGACCAGTTTGTTATCCCTTCTGATGCTTTTGGCAATAAACATTTAGTTCTCTTCAAGCAAACCTTTTGTAATATCTATTTATACATACAAAACCCTTAAAATATCTTCACTTTTTCTTTGCAAGAAAATGAAGCAACTGTTTAAGTTTAAGTAACTGTTCTGAAAACTTACTTATTGCTAAGGTGATAGAAGTATGAAACAATATGTTCTTACTCTGAAAACAATAAGCTAGAAGCATCTTAAAATAAATTTGAAGTGTGAAATCCGAACAGTTGATGTTAACTTTCTTTGAAGAGGGTACAAACCTAAAAACTGTTTCTCTAAAGATGAATATATTTTGTATATAAACATCTTGTGGATACAGTATGTACTTTGTCTCCTACATAAAAGCACAAAGTATTAAGTAATACAAAACTGAAATAGAACTACTACTTCACAGTCACTTTTTCCTAAAAGTATAAATGTGTTCTGACATCCAGATAGTCCTTGACTTACAACCATAAGGGAACCTGGAATTTCTGTCATAAGTCATGATGGTCATTAAGTCAAGCTGCTCACATGAGTGGACCACGTTTTATGATATTTTTGTGGCAGTCATTATGCATATGCCATGGTCATGAAGAGAATGCCACGCTCATTAATCAAATGCAGTGTTCATAAAGAAAATGCTGCAATGGTGAAGTGAATCCATGTATTCCTTTCTGCATTTTTTGTTGGAAACCAGCTGAAAAGGCCAGAAACAGCAAAAAGTGTCACAAATCTTGGTCATGTGACCAAAGAACCCTGAAACCAGCTGTAAAGGTAAGTTGGTTGCCAATTACCCAAATTGTGGTCCTGTGCCCATGGTGTGTGTGTGTATGTGTGTGTGTGTGTGTGTGTGTGTGTGCATGCAGACATCAGAATCTAGAATCTATGGGTCATAAATAGCTTTGGGGAGTGTCATTCGTAACATCAAACAGTCGCTAAATGGCCAGTCATTAAATGTATTTTGAAAATGTATTTTGAAAATAATGCACTGGGGCCTCATGAATTCTTGTACAATTCTTTTGATTATTTGATAGCTGTACCATCTTATCCAAGACAGTTAAGCTGCAAGTTTATCCTGTGAGCATAAGCACATTCAGCTGGAAACCCATGACCACACAATACAAAACCTGATAAGAAATAACTTCTCAAATCATTA
This sequence comes from Azemiops feae, assembly GCA_023970755.1. Classification (NCBI taxonomy): domain Eukaryota; kingdom Metazoa; phylum Chordata; class Lepidosauria; order Squamata; family Viperidae; genus Azemiops; species Azemiops feae. Next base: position 1,792,599 of record JALGBA010000164.1, on the reverse strand, counting down.
ACCAATCTTCATCTTCTGTTGAATTTTCTCCTGCAAGATTTAGTATCAGGGAGGACAGAAATAGAATTGTACTGAAATTAGTAGATCACTCCATGCATAGCCTGGAGATATATGAAGAGAAATATCCATATCCTCTGTATACATGCTTATTTTTTGTCATTGGATACATTAAATGAGTACATTGATATTTGCATCCCAGAGCTGATAATTTTCTTTTGGTCCTAAGAGCTATATTTGATATTAGGTAATGATTGTAATTCAATGGGCCTCATTGTGCACATATATTTGCATGCATAGACATGTACACATACATCTAAATATACTATAAAAACATCCTAAATGAATAGCAGGCTCAATCTTCTATACTTATGCTTATTTGCATGGCCTACTGTGTCCAAAATAGCTGTTATAGTGAACAAGAATACAACATTCACCTGCCTTTGAAAGAACAAAGAATCTGTCATTATACTGTATATCCTCAGCTGCCTTGGTTGTACTAAATACAAGTTAAGATAATGTTACGAATTTGTTTTGATTTAAAACAATTTATTTTAGAACATTCATAGAAAAATTTATGGACATTTTCATTCACATTCTCTCACTTGTTCTTTTTCCAACACACAAAGATACACATGTACCATTTTTTGTAATATGTCCATTTTCCAGGTGCATTTGCACATAACAAACACATGCATACAATATAGATGCATTTTTCTGTTCACACAATTCTGAAAAGTAGATTTTGCACTCTCCCACTCTCTCTCTTTGTGTGTGTGTTAATATTTTCTTTTACATTTGGGGATGTGACATTTATTCGTTTTTGCTCAAGAAGGATATTGGTCAATGAAATGGCAAGAGACTTACTTACATGACAAGTGACAATTGTTTGAAAATGGGATCAGGAATGAAGCAGCAGTGGATGCTTCTTTTCCATTTCTTTTGGAAAACAGGAAAAAAGTAGTGCTATAATTCTATAAATAGTTACATACTAAAGACCTTAAACTAAATCCATCATGCATGCATCCCTATCTGGGGATGCAAAGAGGCATAAGAAAATAACTTTACATATTATATAGTGTACTGGAATTTGCTAGACAAAATGCTGGTTACATTCCATGAGCAAAGACTTATTCTATGCATGACATTTTCAAGGAATACTTTGAATCAGATTTAAAACTTGCAACTACACAGATGTCTGTATCATCAATTTAAAAGAAACAACTCTTTATAGTAAGATTGAGTAGAATTCATCTTGACATTAAGTTCATGGACTTCTCATTTTAGCAATGAAATATATAATGCTCCTATCACCCAAATAATTAGAAATATAATCCTCTTAAAATTTAAAGTGTGTGCAAGACTGAAGTTTGAAGCATAAAAGCACTGCAGTACTTTTAATCCTTTCTTGGAAACTGTACAGATAACTCTCTAATAATTAAACATTTTTGAACTAAACTATAAATATAATTTAAATGGCATAGTTAACTTTTTAAGAGAGCAGATGTGTTCTGACATTTATTGGAACAATTATTATTTTTTTTACAAAGAATTGCATTCTTAGCAGTAATTTGCATGTATTTGTGTTGCCCACTGCCAAATGTTATTTCTTGTTTTTAAGACTACACAATTCTCCTAAATTCCAGTGCAAGTCTTATATTTTGAAGGCTTCACTTTGAGTTTTATTTTACTTTTCAAAAATAAGTCTACAGGTTCTGTTATTATTATTGAATCAGATTCAATTAAATAGATTTTTAGGAATCTGTTCAAAATATGTATTATTCCTGGCTGTGTATCTGGCTATAGAACTATTAGAGATTCTTTTAATGACTCTAATATTTAAGTTTGTTATGAGAACTTCAATCACTACCTCTTCCTAGAAAAAAAAAACCTGAAAATCTAGAAATCAGTTTTCTCCTTACTTCCATCTATGGAATATGTTAATTTATCGGTTTCATAACTGCTGACTTGAAGTAGCATCCACTTATATGTGTTGGCAGAAAACCATAGTGGCATAAAATTGCTATAGTCACTTGACTTCTCTCAAATGTAATGGATGACAAAGTCTAACAGATTGTATACTGTATCTTCAGGCTCCGCTTGAATAGTATAATAACAAAGGATGGAATTGTACTTTAACAGCAGTACTGTAAGGTAAGTCTGTCTCACTCTTGGGCTGAGATGGGAAGATATCATGGTAACAATGCAGAAGCAAATGTAATTTTTTTCAACTTTGCCAAGCATAGTAATTTTTTTTAGCCTATCATCTGCTTGCATCAGATGTCCAGACTATGACTTTCTGCTTACTGATCATCATCTCACAACAAAAGTCAGCCTTTATTTCATGCAAGATTGATTGCTTCCAGTTATAATCCATGTTTTTTTTTTTTGTAATTTTATTCAGTCTCTGATCTGAAAGTGTCTTCTTTCTCTTTTGCAAGAAAAATTCAGTATACAATAAAATAGCTTATGGCTATATTCATGTTTTCTGAGTTCTCTGATTAAGTTATACAGATTGAAATATATTTTGATCTTCAATTTAAAAATGCCTTTTTAAAGATTAGATAGTATAAAAAAGATAATCATGGTGTAACTTTAGAGAAAAGTAAATTTATAATTATACTTCTAACAGCTGTAAAGATTGGCACGTTGCATGTTTTTCTTTTCTGTTTTTCTTTTATTTCTTGTACTTTTAGCACTCCTTGATTTCTCTTTTTCTTTTTTTATTTCTTATTCTATATAGTATTTTTTACCTTTGTTTTTAAAACTTTCAATAAAATTGTATAATTTGTTTAAAGATAAAGGCTTTTCAGCTAACGGTGCCGATCCAATATACTAAATGACTGATATAAGCTGCATGTCAATTACTTAATGCTATGAGTAATGGCTTGCCATCTTATATTTCACTGAGAAACCATTGTGCCAAAATTGAACACTAACAATTTAGTATTTTTTAAAGAGAAGAAAAAACGTAAATGTGTAGACCTAATGAATGAGAGAAAGACTATGCCTGAATAATATTTAGTGAATAATTTTCTGGCCTTAGCTATTAACTAACACGTAGGGATGACCAGGCTGAGCTAAATGCGTCATGCCATGAATCCCTTTACGCCCGCAAGTCATCTAAGTCCAGCCCACCTTGAATTTCTACTCTTATCTACTGCCAATTTCCTTTGGCCGTTAGAAGTTCAGATTCTTGTAGAGATCTTAAGCTTGCAGTAAATCTTTATAAATTGATTTTCCTGGTGCTTGACAACACATTGGTAAATAACTGTTGATCGTCAGCAGGTTCTGTAGATTCATAATCACAATAGTCTGAATCAATTCTGATTGTGTTCTCAAGGGAAATCAGAAGAGTTGGATGACAAAAAGTCTCATTGTATATAGGTTCTGTTGTCTATACTGTTCTATAGCAGAATTTTCAGAGCATTTCAAATAGTTCATGTTTTAATACAGTCATGGCACAAAGTGTCTATCAAAAGCTCTTTCTCATTGCTATATAACTTGTGGTGTGCTTGACTATCTCAGTTTTTCTGTCTTAGAAAGATCATATTTTGTCTTCTCCTGCATTCCGCTGACATGAAATGGAACTGGATTGACTACATTAGCAGTGTGTTCAGGGAGCTATATGTGAAAACTGGTATACTCAGCACAAAGCAATTTTGATTTTGCAGCAATGCTGATATATGATATGCAGTGTAACTATTGGCTATAAAAAAAGGTACATAGAAACAGTCAAATACCAAGACAAAATTCAGACCTTTTCAAAAATGAACTGAACAGCCTCAAGAAATGAAAATCTCATTTTAACTCACTGAACACTAACATGCACACGTATACTAACTTTTTGTGTACACATATTCAAAAGCTTGTTAGATGTAGAGGATGATTGTAATGTATAGTTAAATTCTGAATCCTAATGACAACATTCCTAGAAAGCTTGATGTGGTAATTTGGTTGAGTTTATCTGGACATCATTATAGAGGTCTGCCCTATCAGAACCCTAATTCAAACCTCCTGAAAGTACATTCAGTCAAATGCTATTGTGTTTCCAGTTCAGGTTTCTAGATAAACATGGCCATATTGTAGATGAGGGGATGGGACTTCAATATGGTAATCATTCCCTTCCAGATTTAACAAATACTGAACATCAATATAAGGCAGTTACCTTGGACATGCTCAGTATTTACAGGTACAGAAATAGGACAGACACAAATGTTATTTTTATTTCTCCTTCATCCTGACAAAGATCAAAGCTTGTCTTCCTATATTTGCAGTCATTTTCAAAAAGTAAATCAGGGTCAATGGAAGTTGTTTTGTGTTTTGTCTCTCTTTTACTTCATAGGAAATGAAATACTGACTAGGAACAATTTTTAAGGCTTTCAACTAACAAGACACACTCTTTTTATTTTAAATAAATAAACTAGGTCAGATCCACTTTATATAATTAATAAAAACACACTATATGTGTACATACATATTGCCAGTAAATTCAGGCTATATACAGTATATATAAGTTGAATCATGCAAAGAATGTCCTTGATGTATTCAATACATCTATTTGTTTTTCTGGCCCATTAATACTAAAAACAGAAATGTTATCTACTTAAATGCTTTAACAGCAAACATGAAGGTCAATTTGGAACCCTAGGCCAATAAGCGTATGCCCATGTTTACTAAGATCTGACCACACAATAATTTTCTTGTGTTTTTCTAAATTGGACAGTGTTTCTAAATTGAATATGTTTTTTATTATCATTTTCTAAGAGTCAAATTAAGCATTTGCAAACATACAGTAAAGTAGCATTTATGAAGACCTGGAATTGTAAAATAAATGCCAAGACATTGGTATTCTTTTATATGCATGCTTCCCCCTATCTGTCTCTCTTTCATTGAATTGTTTCACACATACATTTGGCAGAGGGTGGTAAAATTCAGCATATAGGTCAGCTCCATATATATCATGCAGTTCCTCTGCTAGTCAGGATCTTTGTTAATAACTAAAGACATCTAGCCTTCCCTCTTTTGAATTTTTAAAAACGCCCCTGTTGTGTTTTATAATAGCTAATAACCTACCATCCAGCTGGTATCATTTTGAGTATTATAATGTATTTAAAATTCTGTGATCCTATTATTAATATACAAATGTAATGGAAGCAGCATGGGCTATTCACTTCCAGATAGAAGGGAGTAGGTGGATGAAAGCTTTAGAAAAGCTGTGCCACTGTGCTGTTTTAACTCATAATAGAGAGTTTGTAATACCTGACATATATCACAATGTTTCGGCAATTGCCATTTCAATGCCTAACTGAAATCTTAAATTCTGGTCTACAGACTATAATTTAGAAGCATTAAATCACTATCATGAAGAAAATATCTGATGATGTATTATACTTTATGATAATAATACAGCTATTGCAATTGAACATAAATCCATAATTATCTCTGGTTATGTTTGTGATAGCATTTAATCCATGGCCACTTTCTCTTGTTTTGTTCAGGCTTTGAATTTAATGAAAGTGATCCTACCACAAATTACATACAAAAGCATGTTATTCAATGACTATTCTTTTATAAATAATACTATGGTAGCACATTTTTGGTGATATTTATATTCTACTTTTCAATCATAAAGTATTCAAGTCATGTTCCCTGACCTATACAGGAAGGACATTTATGTGCTAGCTATGTGCTATTTATAAATAAATAGAGAGGATGCTATATCTAACCTACAAAGCAGCAGAAGATTAGGTTCAGATTTGAGATCTTTGGGAATGACTGAAGAATAATAGAATAACAGAGTTGGAAGGGACCTTGGAGGTCTTCTAGCCCAACCCCCTGCTCAGGCAAGAAACTCTATACTGTTTCAGAGAAATTATTGTCTAGTTTCTTCTTAAAAACCTCCAGTGTTGGAACACCCACACCTTCTGGAGACAAGTCGTTCCACTGATTAAGGTTTAATTGTCAATAAATTTTTCCTTAGTTCTACGGTAGTTCTCTCCTTGATTAGTTTCCATCCATTGCTTCTTGTCCTGCCTTCAGATGCTTTGGAGAATAAGTTGACCCCCTCTTCTTTGTGGCAGCATCTTAGATATTGTAATACTACTATCATGCTACCCCTAGTCCTTCTTTTCAGTAAACTAGACGTACCCAATTCCTGCAATCGTTCTTCATATATTTTAGCCTCCAGCCCCTTGATCTTTGTTGCTCTTCTCTCACTCATGGAGAAATATTTGTAAACAGAAAAGGGCAGTTTTAGGTAGCAGAGACTTGTGATTCATAAGTGAAACAATTTTTTCTACCCTCTTCCCCCATGATGTCACAATGAAACTGCAGATTCATTGCAGAATTAATTATCAAATACCCATATTTTTGAAATAGTTGAGAGAAAAGACTAGTCAAGTATTTAATAAGTAGAGCTGATATATTTTGCTCCATGGCAAATAAACATGTTATTAATTTACAGTCTCATGTGGACTCAGAAAAGCACAAGAAAGCGAAGTGAAGAAAGAACTCACCTAGACAATTGACAGTTTATTTTTGTAAAACCAGACAACAAATCAAATGATGCAGTTATTGTAGCAGAGGATGCTTTTGCATTTCACACTCTTAAGCATCATAATAATTTCAAATCAATGGATTGCACATTCATCTTGTGAAGATGTTCCCTGATTCCTGAAATGTTCAAGTACTTGAATAAAGACATAAGCTATTGTTAGCTCTGCATTTGCATTACATTCTATTCATGCTACTCTAAAATCATTTGAAGAAAATCACATTCTTTTCTCTGGAATGTCTATACAGAATCGTGGAATTATAAAGTTGGAAAGGGTTCTTTATGATCCTGAGGATCACTCCTTGCTCCATGCAAGAATAAAAATTAAATCATTCCCAACAGATTACTGACCCAGTTCTGTTTTATTCTGTCTATGGACTTATACATTGTATTCACTTCTTAATTTGTCTTAAAATCTCAACATCACATCATCACATTCCCTCAATCTCTCTATTATTTCCACCTCATTTACCAAGTTTTCTGTATTGGTCAGTATAAGTCAAGCATGCTGACAACTTATGTTTTTCTTCCTGACATCTTTCTGAAGCAGAAAGATGTCAGGAAGACATATAAGAATTTTCCAGAAGGACTGCGCTTAGTAAAATTGGTTCCTCAATGGATGACAGAATAACTAAAATTCCCATCATTATTACAGTACATGCCTCTTTCCAAAATCTGTAGTTTGCTTTTGCAAAGTAATATCCACATACTGTCAAGAATGAAATTTTGGCAGCTACATGCCTTTTCATTTCAACTTGCCATTAGTGCAAGGGGGGAGGGGTTAGATGGAAAATGAAACCTCTACTATTCTGCTGAAGACCATGAGAGCCTGAAACCTTTCCAAGGACACTGCAGCAGGTGTGGAGAGGAAGCAGACGGTTCCCATAACAAACTGAAATTGTTTACATGGACCACGTGAGAGATTGGGTGTTTGGCTGGAGAAATTATTGTTTAATTCTATGAACTGGTGTCTGGGAACCTCAGAGTTAGTTTTGCTTTGACATTACCGTGCAGTGTATTCAATAAACAATAAGATTTTAAGAAACAAAATGAACTTGGATTTTTTATTAGGATTTTCAAGCTGGAAGTTGACACATACAGTATTTTCTTTGTTTGGATAAGAAAGACATACTTGATTTAGTTATTTCTCCAATCATTTTAACTTGAGTTAATGTAAACAGATCTAGATTGCCCTGAAAAAGTTAGAATTTTCTGTATCTTTTTGCTCCCATCAGAAGGCTATCTAGCTACCTCCAAATCAGATGCTCACTGCAATACTGCCAATACTGCCAATTCATTTCCATGTCTGAGCAGATATGAATATTTTGACATTTCTTGTATTTTCTATTCCTTCTGAAATGAAAAAGTCATAGATGAAAGTAATCACAATTCAATGAAACTATTCTCAGTAAATCATTTGGTATTTCAGCTAGAACAGTTGTTCTTTATCAAAATTAAATGACTTTCAGAATGTACCTAATAAGACGGTGTAATTGCTAAATATGTAAAGGCAAATGTGAAAACAAGCATTTGTTTGAAAACAAGCATTTGTCACTCTAATAACTGCAGTGCTCGGGTGTGATGAAGAGGGAAAGAATGTATTTTTAAATGCAGTGGTGAAGAAGGCAATTATTAGTGTTGGTTGCCAACACATATTTTGAACAACTATGCTCATTATGTCACAGAAACAATGGAGATAGATATTGAAAGCATTATAATGGCAACAAATCACTCTAAAGGATTCGCTGGAGAAACAGACTGTTTTATAAAGCTTTCCATCTCTCAACCAGAAACTTTGCATTTTTTAATTTCATGTTTTATTGTAAGCTTAATATCAGAGAACCAGTTTGGTATAGTGGTGAAGGATCTGGCCTAGAAACCAGGAATCTATGAGTTCTAGGCCTACCTTGGGCACAAAAACCAGTTGGGTGACTTTGGGCCACTCAACCTCGTTCAGCCCAGCATATTTCACAGATTTATTATTGTGGCAAGAATATTAGATAGGTTCTCCACCTTGAATTATATATAAAAAAACTGAGACATAATAATACTTTGATGTGGAAATCTTGGAACCAAATTCCAGCAGAGGTAGTGGATCAATCATTAGTAACTAGTTTAAACATATGGGATAAACACATATCTATCATCTGACAAAATTATAAATAAAATATGAAATATGAAAATAATAAATAAATTAAAAAGAAACAAAAACAAACAACTCAAAGGCAGACTGAATAGACTACTGGGTCTTTTTCTGCCATCAGTTTTCTATGTTTCTATGTTTGTGGGGCTTGTGTGCTCTGAATCCAGAAGTTCTGAAGTGTCAAACAAAGAGTGTCTCTCCCATAAAAAAATACAGCGAGACATAATTTACAGAAATCCCTACCAGCTTGATCATCACACAGATCAACAAGGACCATGTTAGGTACTGGAGTTCTGGTGATAAATGGGTTACAGGACTCAGGAATGTTGGGTGAGCAACCAACACCAGCAGATGCAAACTTACTGGAAGGAAAGGTGTTACTACTATATTTGTGCCGGAAGCACCGAAGTGCTTCTGAGTGGAAAGGATTAACTGGTGACATCACCATTGTCTGGGGGATGCCCAGCTGGGGGCTCCTTTCATGTCCCTGTTAAGTTGCCTACCAAAGTGGTGCCCATCTATCTACTCATGGTCACCTGCTTTCAAACTGCTAGGTTGGCAGGAGGTGGAGCGAGTGATGGTAGCTCACCCTATGACACAGCAGCAACCAGGTCTTGAACACAAGCCTGCCGATTGTCAGCTCAATGTCCACTAGCCACCACACTCCTTTGGAAGTTGTTTATCTATTGCAAGCATACAGAGACAGAAAACAAAGAAATCCTGATCTATTATTACGGATCAAGCCCAACAAGAAGAAAGTATTTGAAACAAATGCACAAATTATGAAAAAAACAACATCCAGAATCAGATATAAAAGAACAGAGTGTAGAAGATCATTATTGATTTATAATACAAAATAAAGTTTTCACAGATGCAGATTTGAAAGAATTACAAAAGTTTCTACCCAGGGCAAAGAAAGCATTGCCATAAATAACTAGACTATAAAAACAAATCAAGAAAAGTTGTCAGTAGAAGAAGCCATTATAACTGCTGAATTGCTTTCATTTTGAAACCAGAAATCCTCTCCTTGGGAAGAACAAAATCCCCCTAACTAAAGAAGAAGAACTAAAACAAATAACAACAGAGCATCTAGAACAGCAGAAAAACAGAATAAGGTAAAAACATAAAAGACAAGAAGCTGAAGAACAAGAACAAGAATACCTCATCAAGGAATATCACCTAGCAACAAGGAAGATCAAAGAAGAACTGGAAATAACAAAGCAGCAAATAATAGCCATAATCAAGAACATCAGCAGGTATGAGGCTCAAATAGCAAACTACAGGCAGAATCTCCTATTTCAATCCAATCGGAAGCATTTCTATCAATCCTTCAATGGGGAGAATACAGTAAAGCAATCAACACCTGATAAAGAAGAAACTGTGCAGTTCTGGGCACAGATATGGGACAACCCAAAGAAATACAATAAGAACGCAGCTTGGCTAAAAAAGGTGGATAAAAATAAAAAAGAAGCTGAAATGAAAGAACTTGTAGGAACAGCAGAAGTGGTGGAGAAAAGGGCAAGGAAGATCAAGAACTGTCAGCACCGGGGAAAGATAACTGCAGGAATTTGGTTGAAACATCTGACCTGTCTACACCTATCCATTGCTTAGCAGTTTAATATACTGCAAGGAGGTGAAACTAAAGATTGGTTAACATCTGGCAAAACCTGATAATGAACAATCCATCAAAAGGGGCAGCACCAGGCAACTACAGGCCAATTATCTGCTTACCAACAACTTTTTTAAATTGCTAACTAGTTTAGTAACGTATGCAGTTCAGCAGCATCTAGCTGAAAACAGCTGGATTCAAGCAGAACTAAAAGTCCTGGATAGGAAGACCAGAAAAATAATAACAATGAATCATGCCCTTCAGCCTCACAATGATATTGACAGACACTACTTACCAAGGAAAATAGGTGGGCGGGGGATATTGCAAGTACATCAGATCATTGAAGAAGAAGAAGAAGAAGAAGAAAGGGCATCTCTCAGGAATATAAATTAGGCCTGGTGCATGGTTTTGTATTACCAGTACAATCTTATTGCTTTGCTTTATGAAGAAATTAGTCTTTGGTTATAGGCTGGTTTTATGTATTTGCACTAAAGTGAGTAAATGGGCAGGGTGTCTTTTTCATTATTATTAATAATACTATTAATTTGACTTCCGGATCCAGTGGCAGCGCCCGCAGACGTGCAAAGAATTCGCTCTCTTTGCCGTCCGGTTTCCCCCCGCCGGTAGACCCTGGACAGGGTCAAAAGTCGCCCTGTAGGGGCGACCACCGTAGAGGAGGGCACTCGTCGATCGCGGAGGGAGCGGCGGCTCCCTCTGCGGTCCGAGAAAATCACCTTTGGGCCGACGGGGAAAAGATCGGCCAGCAACATGACCGATCACTCAGCTGCTCCAGGCGAAAGTCACAGCAACATCTAAGCAAAAAGAACCACCGTGGAAGATCCGGGTGAGACCTTTCCTTCCCTCTTGTTACTTTACCTATTTCCCTGCTAACAGCTTTAAGAATTATTTCCCTACTTTGAGAAAGCAGCGTTTGATCACTGGGGAAAACGGGATTTGGAAAAATAATTATTGTTTTTTATTATTTTACTTTGTTTATATAAGCAGTTGGAATTCGGGCATCCTGAAAAGAAAAAAACACCCCTTACTGTGACTCTCTCTTTTGGCTTGTTTATTTCCAGTTTAGGTGAAAATCCTAAGGGAGGGGGTGGAATGCTTTTTTTCCTCCCCCCTCCTGAATAGTATTGCCTAAAAAACTTTCTGCTCTCTGGGCGGACTTATGTAGATTGTTTTGGATACAATGCAACCTGGGACTTGGCATGAAGCCCAGAAACTATGACTGATACAATGTAACTTTCTCCAGTTGAACTCCCACTTCCTGATTCTGGCGTGATGCCCAGACTGGATTACAACATAACAATTGACTGCTACTTGGGACTCTTGCTGTTTTCTTTATTTCTGTGCTGGACTTGACTATTGGCTTTTTGCTATCTTTGATTGGAAATATATCTCTGTTTGGACTCTATATTTTATAACGCTGCAATCTATTCTTTAAGCTGAACTTCTAAAAAAAAAAAGAGGATGGAATCCTACTCACAGATTAATTATGGACTTATATTAGAAAAAAATTTGGAAATGAGAATGGAATATAAAGAACATATCAGAATGCTTAGCAAAAAGGAGGACTTAGAATTAAAAATTGAAGCTCAACCTTTGATTGACTATGATACACAATCAGATTTACAACTTAATGAGATGGATGAAATACATTTACAATCTATTGAATCTATTGAAGAGGAAGAGGACACATCCCACATGATGGACATCTTTGATGATCAAAGGCAGAACTCAACTAAAACATTTACAACTTTAAAAGCAACAGGATTGGACTTCCAAATACGAGGCACCAAAAATGTTGACAACATGACAGTACAGACAACACTGGATAAAAGAGAAAAAGAATATGATTGGACTCAATGGTGGGAAAAGGCCTTTAGCCAGTCACTAAGATGGGAGGATTTAGAGGCCCTGCTGTGGAAACCTACTTGGCACAAAAAGAAAGCTAGAATTAGATTTAAAAATGAGAGTTAAAATTTTATCTGATGGGTAAAAAGGGCTTTTGGACGTTGAATGAGCTAATATCTTTGAGATTTTTAAGGTTACTCTGGTTTGAGTCAACATTAGAGCTAAATTATGGATTTGATTATGGTTTGGAATGACAATAGGAAAAATTGGAAAACTTAAAATTAAAGGAGTTAGATTGAGATTGAGACTGGTGAAGTATTATTGATACTTATTATTGAAGTATTATTGATATTTTTACTTACAAGAATTGAATGGTAATTAGTGATGTATTAAATGGACTAAATTGAAACAATTGAGGAATTTTTAGGGACTTGGACTGATTTATAAAAATATTGGATAGAGTATGTGAAATAGAATATAGTTGAGAAATATTAAGATATAATAGTTATATTATTAGTTTATGATAGAAATAATTATTGTCCTATTATTATTATTATTATAACATTATTATATTATTTTGTCTTATGTAATGGTTTTAAAATATATAAATTTATGTTTATATACAAAATATGTATGTGAAATAAAATAGAATAAGAGATATAATTTGATTGAGAAGTATAAATTGAAATTGGAATAATAGATATAAGTGAGAAACAATTTATATTTTAGGAATGCTCGAATTGTATACTATATGTTTATGCAAGACTAAATTGAAATAGATTAATTGAAAGTTGGTTAAGCCTGAAAACGGGTGAAAATATCTTTGATAACTTTTGTTTTTTGTTTTTGTGTGGGTTTTTTTCTTTTTTCTTTTGTTTTTTTTCTCTCTTCTTTTTTTTATTGATAAAATAGAGAGGGAACCTTTAAAGAAGCAGTTTAAATTGTATATGTATGACTGTATTTTTTGTTGTGTTCTATGGAGTGCCCTATCTCCACGATGTGTTATAAGCACTTGGCTGTAAAACAAAACAAAAAAACTAATAAAACTTGTTATGGAAAATAATAATAATAATAATACTATTAATTTGTTTTCACAGTACTGTTGTATATTCTAATCTAATGCTTTCCTATGCTGTAGTAGGTACTCTTCTGTACATCTGTGTATTCTGTAGAACAGTTGGCATTTGAGATCACATTCGATCAGAAAAAGTGCAGTCTAAAAATCGGATTCTGTGCTCCCCATTGGGAAATTCCATAAGGGATTTTGGATTTTGGCATTGTCATATCAACATAGATCTGAAGAAGCCATGATTACTACATTCAAGTCAGAGGGGAAAAAACCATAGTATTAGTCTTTATGCAATTTCAACTTCCTTGCCTCAAGGCCCCTACACATGGGTACACAGTGTGGAGCCTAAGCAATTTATGCAGCTTCCAGAGCTTTTTATATTCTCCCTCCTCTATACTGAGCTGCTGATTTATTTTTGCATTCGGTAATGCAAATAGTATTAGTTTAAGCCTACATGGTGTGGAGATTTACAGATGTACAGATGGGAGAGAAATTTGTTTATAGACAGGAGAAATGGAGTTTAACAGGAATACAATTTTTATTCTGGACACATCCCTAGTTTGTTTTGACCTTTCCCATGGGACTTTCCTAGCAAGTTTGTTATTTATATTATGATGCTCTGTTCCATGGGTCAGTAACATCTTCCAGCTTCCTTGCCTATTATGATTTTAGCTTAATATTAAAGATTTAAGAAAAAGAAAATCAAACTTGTAATCTTTTTTCAAAACATATAGTTTATTATCTGTGAATTTTTTTAGCATTTCACCCCAAAATTACATTTGCAGCAGCAAATCCTAGTAAAAATAATATTGTCAATATTTTTAGTGTGCTTTTTAATTGTACAACTGGATACACTCCTTTGATTGGATCAGAATTAGGTCAGCAATTGAAAGCATTTTCATTATATATTTATGCATTTTTCTTTTTCTGAGAGGAAAATGCACACACCTAGCCCCAGCAGCTCTGTGAAACATGCAGTTAAGGGAAAATGTGAATCTGAAATGCAGGGCTCCCCATCTTACCGATTATGCATTCTTTTCTGTTATGGAAGATGGCTGTCATTACTGAAAAAGTCTTTCAAAAGTCACTCACCCTTTTCTGTATGTTGCTTTAGCAATATATACTTAACCAAGATAAGTGTGTATCAGAAATGAATATATCTGGGATAAAAATCTTAATAAGCTAAAGCCTCGTGAAAGAGAATGATAGAAGAGTTTAATATTTACATTGCAGATTTGTCAAATTTTTTTAGAATTGGTCTAAATACTTGGAATTTCTTTGGGTTTGTCTGCTCTGGTTTTTCCTGCTGCTATTGAAACTAGTTTGAGCACCTGGATCAAACCAGTGGCTTTAAATCAGAAATCTGTTTAGAAGCTATTTGCAGACATATACTTTCTGAATATTTTAGGAAACAGGATTTGATTCATGGATCTCTAGACATTATGAATAAGCAAATTTCTATTTGGAACTAGAAAATGAGTTACAATCCTTGGCAAAATCTCTAATTAAGGAATAGGAAGAATGTTTTCATTTTTTCCCCAAGATTCCAATGTTGCAACCACAGACTTGCTTGGTATTCTATGGATGTCATCTTGGAAATTACATGGAGATATGTACAGTATGTTGTAATTTAATACACATGGAAAACTCAGGATTTGGGAACGTTGCCATGCTGCATCATCATATTTTATAAATTCTATTGATTTAATTCTGTAGTTTTCATCTATGTTGGAGTATTTTAAAATTGAATTTAAGGCATAGGTACCCCAATTTTCCTCAGGAATGTAGTGCTCAAGGAAGGCAGATTTAAGCCCTTGCCTTTCAACCACAAACCTCTGGAAATGTCATCCTCTATAGCACAACAATTATATGAAGGAAAACATATTCTTTTTTTAAACATGACAGTTTTATATATTTTTAACTCTTGCCAGAAATAAGTGTAGTCCTTCAGTGAATCTGCACATTTATTTTGGGGATTATTCAATTCCATAAGATTTATGGAAACGATTTGATGCATCTGCATTTCCTACAAGGCAAAAATTAACAATGACTCCTAGTGAAAATCCAAACAGAGTCATTGTCAACTCTACAGTGAGCCTGGCTGCAGCCATCTTTCTCTTCATTCTAGGTTGCCACATAGGATGGAGGGAGGGGGGCTTGCCCAGGTGCTTCACTAGTCATAATAATCTTCTGTCCTGTGGGAACCAAGGTCATCTACTGCTTCCGCAATCAGGGACTGGGCATTGTATAAGAAAGCCCGCCGACTTCTGGTTCCGGTTGCAGACAGGCGGTCGCGTAAAGAGTCTGCTCTCTCTGCCGGCCGGTTTCCCCCCGCCGGTAGACCCTGGATAGGGTCAAAGTCGCCCTGGAGGGGTGACTACCACTGAGGAGGACACTCGTCGATGGCGGAGGGTGCGGCAGCTCCCTCTGCGGTCCGAGACAGCTCCTTTGGGCCGACAGGGAAAAGATCGGTCATTAACATGGCCGATCATCTAGCTACTCCAGCCAAAAGTTACAAGAACATCTAAGTGAAAAGAACCACCGTGGGTGATCCGGGTGAGACCTTTCCTTCCCTCTTGGTACCCTATTTACCTTCCTGTGGAAAGCTTCTGAAATTATTTCCTTATTTTAAGAGAGCGGCGTTCGGATATTTTGGAAAATGAGCTTTGAGAAAAATAATTAATTTCTACTGACTATTTGAGTTGTTGGACTTCGGGGATCCTGAAAAAATCTTTCCTGTGAAGATGGACTTTCTTTCTCTTTGCTAGCTTGTTTTTACTTTAAGCGGAAGCCTTTAGGGAGAGGGATGGAGCGTTTTTTTTTCTCTCCCCCCCCTTCTGAACATTATTGCTTACTTTAAAACTTTTTTTTCTGTAGTCTGGGCGGCTGTTTGCGGTTTGAAGTTGTTACAAAGTATCACTTTAAGCCAAGACTTTCACTCCTTTGATCGAGTGTGTATTCACTACGACACTTGGCTCTACACCCAGACATTCCTATCTGATGTTGAAACCAGCTGAAAGGAGGTTTTCATTTTTTTCTCTTTTCCTCTCGCCTATTAGTTTAATTGGACTTTACAGTACAAATTATATATTTTAGATATATGGACTTTCTTCTTTTTTTCTTTTTTTGGATTACAAATATAATTGACTTGCAAGGCTTTTTCTTTTTTACTATTCTGGATTATAAAGTGGATATTTTATAATATTTTATAATACTGGCTTTGGCTTTTTCTGCTTCTTCCTTTTTGTTTGGCTTGGTTTTTTGCTTGTTTTTTTTCTTGTTTGGATGTTATATTTTATAATATCCCTACTATAGAATTGTTATTGCTGTATTTATCTTCTAAGCTGAATTTTTACCCAAAATTAAGATTATTTTATTATTGAAATGGATTACCTACAACTTGGCTAGGGACTCACACTAGAAAAAAATTTGGAACTTAAAGATTTTATTACTATTTTGGATTACAAATTGGATATTTTTTTATAATATTGACTTTGGCCTTTTTTGCTTTTTTCTTCTTGTCTGGCCTGATTTTCTGGGTTTTTTTTCTATTTCTGTTTGGATTATATCTTATAATATCCCTACTATAGAATTTTTAGTGTTGTATTTACCTTTTAAGCTGAACCTTTACCAAAAAACTAAGACTACTCTATTATTGAAATGGAATTTTACCCACAGCTTGACTATGGACTTTTACTAGAAAATTTTTTGGAACTTAAAGAACAATTTAGAATGAACATGAAAGATGATGCTACAGAGTTAAAAATTGAATCTCAAACTTTGACTGACCAATTTATAGACCAAGGAACAACAGAGGAAGAACAGAGCAACCCTAAAGAGGCCAGCATGCAACTGTATTCACAACTTAACGAGATGGAGGAAATATATCTACAATCTATTGGTAATCGGATGCTGGGAAGAATACATGAATTTAATGAACGTGTGAATGTTAGAATAAATGCCTTTATTACAAAACTTCAAACTGACTTCCAGATTTCAACTGATTACTTTACAATTCAAACAACACCAGAGGAACTAATCAACACAGAGGAAGATATTACATCTCATACACAACTTATGGAGAATCTTGATGATAAAAGGCGGATTCTAACTAAAACACTTACAATCCCAAAAGCAACAAGAATTGATTTCAAAATACGAGGCATCGAAAACGGTGACAACATGGATAAACATCGAATAACTACCATACTGAATAAGACTGACTATGTAGTGCAGATAACATTGGAAAAAAGAGAAGAGGACTACGATCAGATTCAATTGTGGAGAAATATGTACAGTCAAAAATTAAGATTTGATGATTTAGAGGCACTTTTGTGGAAACCTGCTTGGCACAAAAAGAAAGCCAGAATCAGATTTAAAAATGAGAGTTAAAATTTTACCTGATGGGTTAAAAAGGCTTTTAGAGATTTTGACTGAGTTAATACTATTGAGATGAAAATAATTGATTTGACTATGGTTGGGATGTAATTTGACTATGGTTGGGAAATCTAATACGGGAAAAGTGGTAAACAAAAAGTTAACAGATGAAGAAATAGAATATAGACCGGAAATGAAATAAGAAGGTATATGGTGGAATAATATGTTTTGTTTAGGATTTAAATTTTAGGTAAGGAGTTAAAAAGGGGCTTTAAAGATATGAATTGATTTATAAAATATATGTTTGAAATAGAATAGAATAAGAGATAGAATTTAATTGGGAAGTATAAATAGAATGGTTGGAATAATACGTATATTTTAGAAACAATTTATATTTTATGAAATAAGGGAAATTGGATACCGGAAGTGTAAACTATATGTTTATTTAAGGCTAAATTGGAATATGGTAACTGTAAGTTAATTAAACTTGAAAACGGGATTTGATTGGAAATAGATGAAATATTATTGATATTTTTTTTCTTTCTTTGATAAAATAGAGAGGGAACTTTTAAGGAGCTAATTTGAACTATAAATGTATGATTATGTTTCTTACTTTCTGCTATGGAGTACCCTATCCCCACGATGAGTCCCAAGCACTTTGTTGTAAAACCAAAAAAAACAACAATAAAACTTGTTATAAAAAAGAAAGAAAGAAAGAAAGCCCGCCAAATGAATGTATTGGGGAACGTAGTGATGGCATAGTTTTGTGGGTGGGACATTATACTTTGTAATTGGGGATTTTTTAGTGGGAATTTCAGACTTGGTTTCACTTTTGATTGTGCCGATACTTTGTAACTAATAAACATGTTCTTTGAGGAATTTTCAAGCCTCAGAGTTTTGCTTTATTTGTCTCTGTTAGAACCGTGATAGTCGTGTCCAATCACAATAAGCCTTGTCCCACAAATGAAGCAGGATATATTGTGGATTTGGTATTCTGTTCGGTAAAAACTAGCAACTAAAACAGAGGTCCCCAAACTTTTGGGCACCAGGGACCAGTTCCGTGGAGAGAGGTTTTTCCATGGACTGGAGAATGCGTGGTTTTGTGTGCTGCCTGCATCCCACAGATGGGGCTTTGCTCGTTTGTGCAGACTGGTTGCTGGCATGCTGCAGTCCAGTACTGGTCCATGGACTGGGGGTTGGGGACCCCTGAACTAAAAGATGTAGAAATTCTCAGAACAGCCAATGTCTCTTTTTCTGTTTTAAAGTAACAGCTGCTTTAAAAAAAATCCTCTGAATGACAAAGCACTAGACAAAATAGTCCAATCTGGGCATCTGATGAATGTAAATGCTTATTTCGATGCTGCTGGGAGTCTCTTGTCTCATTTGTCAGTGATACCATTAAAGAACTGATTGATATATGAAACATGGCAATGTCTGTTTCCTCTCCTCATCAGCCCTTCCCTCAAGCTAAGTA
Organism: Azemiops feae; assembly: GCA_023970755.1. Taxonomy (NCBI): domain Eukaryota; kingdom Metazoa; phylum Chordata; class Lepidosauria; order Squamata; family Viperidae; genus Azemiops; species Azemiops feae. Next base: position 1,773,511 of record JALGBA010000164.1, on the reverse strand, counting down.
TCAATGTGATGTCAAGTCTATTAGTGTTTGCATTTTGTGCCTAAAAATACCACCAAAACACAGAGAGAAAAAATCTAAAGATATCAACTAAGCCTAATCTGGGGCCTTTAGACCAGAAATAGGATGCTGAGGCAAATATGAGGTTGCAGATGTGACTGCAGTTGCTCACTGGTGCTCTAAAATATTGGACGGACACTTTAAAGATGTTCTTCGAAGGATCACTGTCATTTAAACTCACATATGGCTTTAATAGTTAGAAGTAACTTTTCAGAGCAATGCAATATGCCACCTATTGCCCTATCTGAACAAAGATAGTCTTACACTATTTATTCATGGTCTGGATTATAAATCAACCTGTCTCTGAAAAACTATCCAGAAACTTCTGTTAGTCAAATATAGAGGGATTAGCTATTAACTGGAACTGGTTGCTAAAATTATATTATGGCATTGATTTACTATTCTTAGTAACTGCCAGGTTGTTTCTGGGGCCAGTTCAAAGCACTCTTTTTAATTCATAAATTCTTACTTTTGTATGGTCTGCTTATCTGAAACATAGTCTTCTGTATCTTCTAATTGTTATAAAAGTATCATTATCTATTTTACTTTGCTGCTGCTTTTATTACATTTTTTTTTTGTCATTTCTATTTGTTTGTATGATAGGTTTATGACTTAATTTAATGGTATACCATCCAGGGAATTTTACTATTGGACAGTTTACAAATGTGGTAAACAAATAAAATAGTCCTATGTAAAACCAACCTGTATAGGAATTTTATACTAGTGCTATATGTATATGCATACCCATATGAATATATTTCACATATTGATTTCTTCCTCTATCTTAGAGGAAAAGAGGGAAAAGGAAAAAAAGTCTTCACAGAAAAGAAATGATTGTTTTTTTTCCTTTTAACTATCCAGTCAGATACATATTTTAGAAAATTAGAAGATTTCATTTTGACTTAATGATGGCTATATTTATAAACATTTTATTAAAAGTGGGAAGCTATGCCTGTTTCTTGATTTGAAGAAGTGAAAATAGCTTTAACTAGTCTCCCTCTGCTTTTAGAACCATCTCTGTATTGGCATATTTATACCTTTTTTTCCTCCTGTGTCCTTTGGTTTATGGTACTGTTTCATCAATGCGTGCATTAATGCACTAGAAAAATGAAGATTGACAAATGATCATGGCAAAGCAATAAAAGCCACACATTACTGTCTGTCTGTACCTGAAGAGCTATATTCTACCCTCACTATGTAAATTGTAGCCATTTTAAAATTACATACTTATATTTTACTGGCAGTTTCCTTGGACACAAATGACCTTTGAAATGACACTTGCCAAAGATCAACAGATGCAGCAAAGCTTGAACAGAGTTTTCTGATCTTTGGTCTTGATATGTCTGCTGTGTTCCCAGTCATAGTTTAGGATGTTGTAGAATCATTTAACTGCATCAAATGCATTAATGATTCACCATATTGCCACAACATTGTGGTAATACAGTAAAGTATTAACTTAAGCTGTCCAGTTCTGCACTCTGACTATAATTATTCTTCAGATACTCACCACTGGAATATATTGCTTTATCCAACTCTCCATTGTAAATAATGAGAATTCAGTTGTCTAAAAACAATTGCTGCTTAATAACCTCCTTACCAGCCATAAGCAACTTCCTGTATTTTTCTGTAAAGCTGTTTAGAATTATTTGTATTGCTAAAAGCAATTGCTATCAGGCAACACAAAACCTGTGCGTATTCTGTCATGTATATCATGGGGGGAAAAACCCTGCTTCATAATTCACCATTAATGAAATGTTGCCTTGAAATTAGACTGGCTATTAGGGCTATCTATACATATGCATACATACATACACAAACCTGCCCCAGAACAGTTTGGCACTTGAGATGAGAATTTTAATTATATTCTGATGAGCTTAAGGCAAAACTGATATTTTCTAAGAGGATTATTTATTTTATTAGTTATTATGCTAAGCATGGGTAGCTTAGCATACGTAACTGAATACTATATAGATCAAAGCATTGCCAGCAGACCTTTCATTTAAACATCACTACAATTTTCATAGTGATTTCAAGTGTTCAGACTACTTTGAATCCCTTATCTTCAAATACACAGCACTTTAAATATAAATAGAAAGTACCAGGTTTTTTTCAAATTGCCTTTTTATCCCTCAAAATTACCAAATCCTAAATGAACCTTCAGGAATGTTCACATTCAGACTTGGTCTGTTGCTGAAGAATTCTATGTGAATTTTGTATGAACTACTTTCTTGATTCTGTACATGTCTAGAGGAAAGTGGGAGGGGAAGGGAAAGGAAAGGAGGAAAGGAAAGGAAAGGAAAGGAAAGGAAAGGAAAGGAAAGGAAAGGAAAGGAAAGGAAAGGAAAGGAAAGGAAAGGAAAGGAAAGGAAAGGAAAGGAAAGGAAAGGAAAGGGAGAAAAACCACCCAATCCATGCAAAACCAGACAAAAAGCAATTCAGTGTGCAAGTAGGTATGGATACAGATGAAGTTTCTGTTAAGAGTGCTGTTATCACAGTAATTTAAATGTAGCATGGCTGTACAATAAAAAGCCAAGAGCAGTCTTGTGGGCAGGCTGTATATGTGCAGTTGACAAATGAAAAAGAAAGCTAAACATTTCAGCTAGATTTCCACATATGGCAAGATTTATTATAGAACATCATTCTTCTAAAAAAGCTATATACTCTTTCAACTGAAATCACCATAAGGCAGGAAATTGCAACACAACATCGATAGAAACCATACAATCACAACAATTATAATTGATACCCTCAGATTTACAATTTTTTAAAAAAGTGTTCCTAATGAAATGAATACCAAAGCTTGCAAAGTCTTGAGATCTCAAGGCCAAGATAACTAGTTGTAAGGCATTATGCAAGTCCTTGGCTTATTTGGTAAAGACAGAAAAATATAGGCAAGACTGGAGACTGAGAAGTTCCCTGGGGATGGGCTCTAGCACAAGTCCGAAAGCTTGGAAGAACAAGTCTGGTCCTCGGGACTGACTCAGATTGGATCCTGCAACATTATCCTGGGACACGTAGATTTGCCTTCATTTGTGACAGAAAAGATATGTAAATATTTGAGTATATAATCATTTTATAAAAAACTATATTAGAAATTTGGGCTTCAGTCCATCTGACATTTTAGACCTATTCTCATTTTAAAAACATTATTCAACTAAATGTATATACATCTAAAATTCATACACACATTTTGTCTTGCTCAAAAATATATCTAATTAATTACAATATATAATAAATATTAAAAATTCAGGGAATAGAATTGAATTTTCAAACTATTGAAAAAATGAAAGATTTTGAATCCTTTTAAATAATCTGAACAAACCTCTCCCATCTCTTTCTCGCAAAAAAATGCATTGCCCTAAAATTCAAATATACATTGTTTTTTCTTTAATGTTTTATCCCATTTTTGTCATAAGTGATAGACATAAACTCATTCCGTTAATGCATTTATAATGCTTACAGCTGTGACACATATTTATTAAGACCATATTTGTCTCTTCTGAATTATTTTTGTTTTCATTTTTTCGTTATTGTTCAGAAACTTTCTGGGCTTGATTATATATGTACAGAATCTATATGTCAGTGACTTTGTATGTAATAGGAATGCTATTTAATGAAAATCTGGGTCGTGCTTTAGCATACTAAATATTTATTAGGTAGATGTTTACACTGGTAATACTAAACTCACACTTTTTAAACTTTCATTTTAATATTCATCACAATCAAGAATAGAAATGATTATTCAAATATATCTCATACTAATGTTAGGGATAAAAAATCTAAAAGTGTATAATTGCACAAAATGTGTTCTTATTTGGTAAAGTTTTCTTTATGTGATAAAGAAATAGAAACAACTTAATGGTACTCCAACATCAGAGCTGATATGTGCCTAAGTATTAAGTGATCAACAAATTTGTTACATTCCTTGAAAGTGTTTCAAGAAATTATGTGCTTTGGTTTTTATGAGATACCTCCTGGCTAAAATGAGGAATTGTTGATTACATTATTGACATTCCTCAAATAAATCTATAAATATGAAATTGCTAAATCCAAGCATGCTAGGGATTTTTTAATGCATATTCCAGTGATGGTTTTGGATTGCCTCTAGCCAAGTAAATAAAAAATTGAAGCTTTAGACTGTTTCTGATAAAGTTAGAGTATATTAAGAAAACAGCAATGATGGCAGACAGCTATTTCAACAATCTTTGTTACTAGCCAAGATCACATCAGAAAATAATGTGTTGGATATTCCTCCTATAAACATTAAATTTTCACTTATTTTGATGGGGAATGTGACTTGAATGAAGAAAAAAATAGAGACTGTAATTCAAATGAGAATGAGAAATACAGTGATACTGCCAGAGAAGCTCAATATGTTTTATATTATCAATATAGTTTGTCACACAGACAGCCAGATGTTCAGACTGGATTTGGCATTTTTATCCACCTATTGAGTCCCTCCCAAGGACCTGGGATAGACAGAAGTTGATGTTCGATGGTGGTAAAAGTATTATCTCAGAATGTAAGCTGTTCCAAGTAAAGGCACTTTTTGCAATTGATTGATGGTGAATTTGTCAATACTGATGGTGTTCAAGTGGTGCTCCAGTTGTTTTGGGATTGCACCTAAGGTGGCTATTACTTTGCTTTCTTTTGCTACAGTCATTCTATTTCTATTTGAAGGTCTTTGTATTTTGTTATCTTCTTCAGTTCTTTTTCTTCTTTTTTGCTGTCTCTAGGAACTGCCACATCCACTATCCAAACATTTCTGTATTTTTTATCAAGTTAAATTAATGGTGTTATGTGGCAGGTGCCTGTCTATTTGAATTCCCAGATCACTTTAGTTTCATTTTTTATTTCATTCTCTATTTTATGGTCCCACCAATTCTTGCTTGCAGGCAAATGTTATTTCTTGAAGATCTTCCAATACACCATTGTTTCTACTTTGTCATGCTTTTGTTTGTAGTCAAACTGTGTGATCTTCTTGCAACAGCTAATCAGATCCACATTTCTACAGCTTCTTTGCTATCTGTTGCTGTCTTCTCAATTCTGGTTTTCTATGCATTTGTTCTTAAGACTTGGTCTTGTGCAACCAGAATTTTATTATTATTATTGTATATGAGAAGTTAGGTGGACTAACTTTTCTTATTATAACATTAGTGTGATCTAGAATGGAGAGTATTATAATGATTCTTGCTATTGTCCCAAAGGTGCTTTTTCAAAAGGCACTTGGACTTTCTTGTTTTCCTTTGAAGAAGTTTCGCTTCTCATCCAAGAAGCTTCTTCAGCTCTGACTGGATGGTGGGGAATGGAAGGATTTATATTCCTTGCAGACAGCTGATCATTTGCATTCTTTTCTTTAAACAAGAAAGTCCAGTTATAAATTAAAAGGAAACAGCAGTAATTATCATGACCACAGAAATGAATTAACTTTATGTAAAACTTTCTAACAAATCAGTTGAATTTCATAGCTTTTTGAATTATCTAAATTACATTGGGCCATACCAGGCTTCAGCTGTTATGTTGACCATTACCATCAAAAAAGAAAGAAAGAAAGAAAGAAAGAAAGAAAGAAAGAAAGAAAGAAAGAAAGAAAGAAAGAAAGAAAGAAAGAAAGAAAGAAAGAAAGAAAGAAAGAAAGAAAGAAAGAAAGAAAGAAAGAAATCAACCAATCAATCAATCAATCAATCACTGGGGAGAGAGGACTTATTTTCAGAGGGAGTTTAGTGGAATTTTTATGAGTGAAATTAATACCTTAAGCATCTGCCTCATCCTCCCTCTCCTTCCAATTTTTAATATTTGAAAGAAGATTAAAAAAGCAAATAAAAAATAGCTATTAAATACTTTCCAATGATCAGACACTTAACAATTCAGAAAGGTCTCAACATAGATAGTGCTAATCAGTTAGAATTCCTTGAAGCCTTAGAAACAGCATTTAAAATCACATGACATGCCCCCCCAAACCCAAGAAAATAGATAATCATACAGAGACTAGAAGAAACAGAATCAGAACCAACTTAGTGCAGAAGGCAGAGCAGCCTTGAAAACCTAAAGAAATTTTGCTTTCTCTTAGCAGACAAACTACGAACCACAGTTATCATGGACATATCACAATCATACAAAAGGCAAAAAAATTACCGGAAGACAAAGAAACTTACATCCCAATACCTACCAACCTAATACAGAAACTAAACAACCAGATCAAGAGAACCCTTAATGACATAACCAAGAAAGGTCAAATCACAAAGAACAACAATAAATGAAAAGAAGTGGACCCATCCTACAATGGACACCCCAAAAGACACAAGCCCAATTTACCTCTTCATCCAATTGTATTATTACCAGGTACCCCAACTTACAATATATCTAAGGAACTTATAAAAAAGCTTGGACAGGAGGGAGTGAATATTCTATCTCCACTATAGTGCCTCAAGAAAATCAAAGACCTAACAACAGAAGAAGATGAGATCATGGTTTCATTTGACATTACAGTACTTTTTACATCCATAGATCCAGAATGAACAAAAGAATCCATGGAACCTGTATTAAATAACACACGAAACCAAGCCAAATACAGTAACATCAAAAAATCCCAAATCATAGACTTCATCAACCTATGTTTCATTATCTATTTTTGGTTTGATGAACAAATATACCAACACAAACTAAATAGAATCCCAGTGGTGGGATTCAAATATGTGAACAACTGGTTCTCTGTGTGGATGCTGCTTCCGGAAGTCCATTCTGAGCCTGGACAACAAAAAATTAGCTACCGGCTCTGCCGAAGTGGTGCAAACCAGCTGAATCCCACCACTGCTTGAATCCACCACTGATCTTAAGAGTCTTTCAGATATTTGTAGATATTTAGATATTTTTTCTCTTATATTTGGCTGTAGATTTCTACTTAAACTATAAATATTTCACCCATTTCATATAAAGCTTCCTTTCCCATTTAATTCTGATAGGTCATATCTGAACTAGCTCCAGTTTCTCTATATCCTTTTGAAAGTGTGCCCAGAACATACACCAGTTACTCAAGTACTGTCTAACCATGCAGAATACAATTAAAGTATCATTTTCCACAATCTAGGTACAATGTTTGTATATATACAGTAAAGCCCAAGATTGCAATGGCTCCTACCTATGACATCATACTACTTGCTCAAGATCAGCTAGTGGTTTACTAGTAATCTTAGCTCATTCTCACATACACTTCTTCCAACTCCTGAACCTATGAAATTGATTTTTTTTTCCTCTTCAAGATGCTGGACATTAACACTTGTCAACATTCATCACTATTCTCTTTAATTTGGTCCAATATTCAAACGTATCAAGGCATTTTGAATTGTAATTTTTCTACTCAAAGTGTAATCAGAACAGAATTTGTTTTAATCCTTGATTGCATGTTTTCTTTTATACAGTAAGATACTAATTTCTGTGAGTTTGCAATTTTCCTTCTCTCTGATGGCATTTGTAAAGATGATTAAATATACCATTTCCATAATGTAACAAAACTATATACAGAGTAGAAACACACTATCCACTATGATTAAAATTATCTAATGGCTGCCGATATCAAAGACACTAATAAATACCTGCATTCCTAGTACATTTTCATCTATTATAATTTTTTGTACTGGCTACTAGCCAACAAGATAGCAAGCTGGATGCTTGCCACAGTCCAATTATATGCGAGCTCAGGTAGTTTTTATCAATATCTTGAGACAGGGAACCGTAAATGAAGCCATAGTTTTGGCACAGGTCAAGACCAGGAATCCAGTAGTCAAGCAACAAATCTAAGAGAAAAGACAAGACAAGTAAGTTGGAATCCAGAGTTCTAAGCATAGTACAGCAAGATAAAAATTACAGAGCTGAGGTTTTAAAAGTTGTTCTTGGTATTATTATTTTTTCTTCCCTCAGAGAGTAAAGATACTAAGTAAAAAAAACCACATTTCCAGCTAAATACACAGCTGAGGCATTTAATCTCCTGTTAGCCTGCTTTTCTCCAGACTATCTGACTATCTGAGCTCAAGCCTTGCTCTTGTATTTTCAGAGCATGCCTCTGCCTAGGACTGAGCAGCTGAATTTCAGAATCTGAGTGGTGTCAATGAGGGCAGGCAGGGCTTGCTGGATATGACTCAGGGAAGGGAAATTATTGGGGCTCAACACTGATGGAACCCCTGGATGTACTTCCTTTCTCCTCCTGCTTTTCCTGTTCCTGTTCTTTATCACAGGAAAAGTCCAACAATAACCATTTCTTTCAATTTGATCTTATGATACTTAGGCAACCTAGAACAATAAATATAATTACAGTAGTTCACTTTCAGAGACGTTTATTAATGATTCTTGAATGGTCAAAACTAAACCCATTGAACTTCAAACTAACTACATAGTTTTAAAAATAAACTGGTGGGAGGAGGGTAGAGAGCTTAGGATTTTACTATGCACCACTGATGTGTTATACTCAATAGAGAAAGTAGAAAAGTCTGTTAAAATCACATCTCTTTAAAATGAATTTGGATCTTCACTGGTTACCATGTAAAATAGAGTAATTAAGACTGGAAACTGTTGCAGTAACAATAAAAAAACTTATACAAGGATGGCATTTTAGGTAATAGCCAGACCTGACTTTTTTTGTTTATCTTGGTGTAACAACTTCCAGGAATCCTTTTTAAATTTTTTGTTTTAATTTATCCTGCTTCCTACAAAAGAAAGAAGAACTAGACAGTATTGGGTCCACAATACTTGCTGATCTTGTCGATCCATCTTGTTTTAGGTGTCTTTCATGGATCAAGTGGGATCCATTCTGTGATTGCCTTAGTCATCAGTTCTTCTTGCTATGTAACCAGTCCATTTCCATTTCAATTCTTTTACTCTCTTGATGATATCATATATTTTTGTTTGTTCATTAATCCATGTGCAGGTCCTTCCATCTTGTCTTGTAATGCCGAGCTTGTATCTTTCCATGATTCTTTGCGCCACTCATAGCTTTTGTATCAATTGTGAGGTTAGTGTCCATGTTTCATCGGCATGTGTTAGAGCAGGTAGCACACACTGATTGAAAACTTTTCTCTTCAGGCATAGGGGAAGGTTGTTCTTGAAAATTACACTTAGCTTACCAAATGCCTGCCAACCACATTTAACACACCATTCAATTTCCTCTTTAAACTAAATTTGTATATTGGTGATTGCATGACCTCTGCATATGCCAAACAATAAATCAATAAATAAATAACATATTTTTTCATTAGAAAACATAGGACAGTCTTTGAAGTATTTTAGTAATGATAAATTTATTAAAACTTTGCTAATTGGCATCATTTGGCATAGGCTTTCCTATAGCATATAGTATTGTAATATTACATGATTATATTGCTTTCAATGTGACTCAAGTGATGGATTTTTCATGTGAAGGCAACTCAGCCTTCATCATACAGTTAGTTTTTTCCATTTAGCTGTAGCTTCCCATTATATATTGCTGAAATACCAGGGAGGAATTTCATTCAGAAAGGTAAATAGTAGAGAGGAAATTAAACTTGTTCACATTTACGCAGTTTTATGGAAAATAGCCTGTTGCAAATTCATCCTATGTTAAATTTTAATATATATTAGTTGATGTTCAACCTGTAATATTTTGTTAAATATATACTTAAAGAATGCCTTAGTATATTTTATTTTTACCTCTAAAATAAATAGTATTCTAAATTTAGCATGGATATGTCTACAGTATAAATCTAAATACACATATATTGTGTGATTATTTAGGAAATAAATATCAAGATACTGCTCTTAGCAGAAAATTTGTTTTTGAAATCCTTAAAGAAAAAAATCACAATAGTAGTTTTTGGAAAAGTGATTATGGCGGGAAAAAATCAGCAACAAAGAAGCCCAGTGTCCTTATGATGATGATGAAAGAGAAGCAGAAATAGCCATCCTTCAGGAATAAGTTATGTCTTAATGAGCCAACTGCAAAACAACAAGGTCCCAGGTGTTCATACATCTCCACAGAATAGCTGTGGCCTGTATCACCCACAACCATCAATACCTCTTTTCTCCTAGGCAGTGAATGTTTTATAAGAGTTATAGTTGTTCCTTCATATGTGGGAAAGTTACATTGTTGTTTTTTTATTCTGTTCTTAATTCTATTATTGTTCATAAGTTTGTAAGTTGCTCACAGTCATTTGTTATTGCAGCAGAATATATGCCTTTTGTAATAAATTTAAATAACTAAATCCCACCACCAAGGCCAGTATTCTGTTTATGACCAGAAAAGTAATAAGAAGTAAAGCAGAATTCCAGTAGTCCTGGCCTGTAAAGATCAACTATTATTTCTTACATGGTTGCAGGTATTCCTTTGTTTCACTATCTATCTAGCTACGGTGGTTTCATAACTTACTGTTGAATGTGGACATTAGAGCCCTTGGAGATTTTGGAAATTTGTAAGTCTGAGGAATTATGGAGACTAAAATGAATTTATCTTTGAGTTTTCAGATGAAAATATCCAAGGATTCTAAGAGTGAAATTGATGCAATCTACTTTCTTCAAGCTTCAAATCCTCTTCGGTGTATTGCTTTCTACCTGATCCTAGGCAATATGGCAAAGGGATTATTTCTTGAATTAAAAATTCAGGGTTACTAGCCGTACTGGACAGTAAAGATATAAATAAGCAAAGGTAAAAATAAAATAATATAAAACAATACAACAAATAAGTACTAAAAGACTGCAATATCGGTGGTCCTTGGTTAGCTGCCTTTTTAAAAACCAATATTACATTTTTGAAAACTGAACTTAAAAATTATCTGGGAAGTGGAGAATCTGAATGACTATATTATGAAGTGTGACAGGGAAAGGGCTACATAATCTGTAAATAGGTAGTGTGTTAAATGAGAAGTGTGCTTCTGTTTAGAATGAGAAGCATTTCTCAGCATTAAATTCAGATGAGCTTCTTAAGAAGGACTTAAAAAACTCATCAGAGTGCAAATGTGCTTAATGGTAATGACAAGTGCTTATGCAAATTAACTGCTAGTACTCTTCAACCAGAGGCAATTAATGCTTCATACTGTCTGGTGATTTACCCAACAGGAATTACCAAAGAGCTAATATTTCTTATATAGTATGTATTGCTAACATTTTACTGTAGATGACAGTTTAAGATCATTGTTTCTATGCTGTGTCCCAAAGAGGTCATCACGGAGTCACCCAATATCTGCCATGAACAACACTGTTATTTTCTCAGTTAAAATCAACTTGTAAGAAACTGATGACTTATCAAATAAAAAATGGGCAGATATCATATACCGTGAAACAAGAGAGATAATTTGCTTAGGCAGCAGAATTCAGAAGGTAATTCTGGATTTTTCATTGAATAAGCAAAAAAGGATATTGGTTCAATTTCTTTAAGGCTAAGGCTAAACAATACTAGGGACAGTATTAAATAAATTGCCCAGTAGATGATTTTATCAAAAAGAATATTTATTCCCAACTATCAATGTGAAGTTCATTCAAAAATAATTGCTACCAGAATCTGGCTACAGATAAGCTGGACTGATTCATACTTGAATCACCGAAGACTCTGAATAACTTAGGAGAGTTTAAGCAGTATGTCATTTGAAAAATATTTCGGGACTGAAGTCAAAGAAAGCTAAATGTAGTTACTATCTCTTTTCTAAGATGGCTTGTGATCATAACGTGGATATCATTTGTTACCATTCCATGCTCCTTGAGTTTCCAGATTTATGAGTATACTATTGGTTTTAATCAGTGCTTTTTTTGTAAAAAAAAAAAAAAAAAAAGGTGCCGGAACTCACACATGTCATACAACCCACTTTGCCTACCCTATAAGGTTCCATCCAAAAAAGGTGCCGGAACTCCATTCTGAGCGTTCTATGAGAAAAAAAGCCCTGGTTTTAATGAATGTAATCATCAGAATGAAAATTTTAGTATCTTTTAAATGTTTGCCTTTTTTTTAGGACTGCAATTTTTACAAAATCCCCAACTTTGTTCACCTTACATTTATAAACAAACAAACAAACAGGAGCTATTTATTTAGTATTGATAGTATTCTGATTCTGCACTCACAGCTATCTCTCTATCCTAGACTGAAAAGGATAACTATTAAGATACTAGAAATGTAGGAGCATTCAAAATATGGCTTCTACAATCACATCACCAGCTGATTTGACCCCTATTCATACATAGGTAAATGCATGTGCATACATTTTATAATTACGTAGGATTTTTAATTGAATGAAAATATATTAGGAAAGGTTGATATGGAATATATACAGTAAAAAGTATTCTTAATTATAAATATGTTTTGTCTTGTGATTTTTCATTTTTATATTCAAATATTGTTTTAGATAACATACAAATCTTAGCATGAAGTATGATTCATCCATAGGATTTTTCAGCAAAACTAAAATAGTGTGTTCATACATTATATTTTTGCATATATCACAGTGAATTATTAAGTCTGTATTAAAAACCCGATGTGTAAATGGGATAAGAATTTTTCTGGAAATGTAATTATTATTCATATTTAAAGAGCTAACAATAGCTGCAGCTTTCTCTCAAATAAATATTATTATTTCCTGGTATTATAACCCACTTTTATTATTGCATACACTAGGTATATTTTTTCTCAGATAGGAAAGTTTAAGCACTGTGCTTCAAACCACAATTTAAGATCAATTATACACACCTTTATGCATGTAGAATTTTTTTTACAAACTCCAGCCCGCAAAATATGGAATTAATGTAACGTTTTAGGTATATGGGATTATAGGAAAATTTCTTGGTCACTCTAAATGAATTCTGGAAGGAAAAAATGTTGTTTAAAATGCTCATTAACCCTCACTATGTAAAAAATATTACTGATACAGAATTATATAATGGCTCTGTGAAAATATTTTATTTATTTTTTTAAAGCAGTAATAAATTATCACTTTCATGTTTTCTGAGATTCTTTAATCTTCATTGCAAAAGCAAATCTTGTCATAAAACAATAGAAGTTCCTGAACCACAGAGGTGTAATCTTCAAGTATTCTTTCTCTGCCCAATCCTCAAACTTCCCAGAATAACAGAATAACAGAGTTAGAAGGAGTTGGAGTCCTTCTAGTCCAACCCCCTGCTCAAGTAGGAAACCCTATACCATTTCAGAGAACTGGTTGTCCAATTTCTTCTTAAAACCTCCAGTGTTGGAGCACCTACAACTTCTGGAGGCAGGTTGTTCCACTGATTAATTGCTCTAACTGTCAGGAAATTTCTCCTTAGTTCTTGGTTGTTTCTCTCCTTGATTAGTTTCCATCCATTACTTCTTGTCCTGCCTTCAGGTGCTTTGGAGAATAGGTTGATCTCTTCCTCTTTGTGGCAGCCCCTTGGATATTGGAACACTGCTATCATGTCATTTCTAGTCCTTCACAAAATACTCAAATAAAATACTCAATAAATAGTAAATAAAATAAAATACTCAAAGTGTCAGATGAGTTCTATGTTACTATGTTTCTGTGTTTTGTCTGAAGAGAGGTAAGTAATATGTGTTTCTTTGTGTACATAAGGTACATTTTGTGAGTAATTTTTGAATGTTTGAAAAGAGTTCAGTAATCTGAGTCTTTTCCTGTTTATAAGGTATATTCTTTTCACTGAAATTTACAGGAATATTTAATAAGTGTGTTTGTGTGTCTATATGTGTGCGTGTGGATCAGAGTGCAAACTTAGAATATTAGTAAATCTTCTATTTATATGAACATTGTGGTATTGAAGGAAATAAAAATGCACGGAAATACCATACTTTGTAATTTAATGAACATTCATATAATTCTTCATACTTGTTTATGTATTCCAATATTTGGATAACTGTAATGGAATGTATGAATGATCTTGAGGAACAAAGAAATAATCAGACAAGAGATGCAGGAACCCTCTGTTCCTTAATGGTCAAAGAAAGAAACTTAAGAAGCACCTGCCTTGATAGATAAAGGGATGATGGGGAGTTTGTATTTTCAGATTTCCAAGATTCTCTTAATGAAACATTAAAATAAAGTAGAATTAGTTCATGTAAGAACTAATTCTAATTCTTATTCTAATTGTTTCCTGTCTGGTTTACCTGAAAGGGCTGACAACAATCTTGCAAGTCTCCCAATCTTTTCTAAAGAGAGGATTTTTTAAAAAATAATATTTTATTAATTTTCTAATTTTACATTTAGGTATTTAAAAAGCAACATGGTGGCTGGGTTAATCAACAGTTCAATAACATACAAAAATCTTTAGTACAAATCTCAAGTTACAACATCAAATATTTCCTCTCTTTTTCCCTTAATATCTACTATCTCGTATTTAAGCTAATACAGTTCTTATTATATCAACTAAGTAAAAACATCATTATTACATTTATCAATAAATTTTTAGCTTATACATATTTTAATTACTTTTACATTCAATCTTTATAGACAAGCAATGTCCTGTTATTGGTTTTTTCCCAATTTTTAGTTTCCCATCAATATTCAAATTTAACATTTGATATTTATAATTTCCAGGCTTTAGGTAACCAAAGTTTCCCTTATCTCAATTCATAACAGAATCTAATATTCAAAATACACATATTATCTATTTGAGTATAGTAAAGAGAGGAATTTTTAAGAATAGCCTCCAATCCTCTTTATTAATTGCTGAGCATCTGGCAACTGCATTGTTTACTGTGGGGCCCCTGGACATACAGCCAGATCATGCCCAGCAAAAGCACCAGTACCAGTCACAACAATAAGATGCAGAACTTGTAAATTGGTGAAGCCTGAAGCCAGCAAATGCCCAGCTTGCTCCCAGACAGCACCTCAAGAAACATCACTCGCTTTACTCCTTGGAACTTCAAAATGGTTTGACCACCATTTTAAGGAGAGTTCAGACAACCAAGAAGAGGCAAGCATACTTAATTACTCCTGTTATTGTTGCTTTAATTTACAGGCAGTAGGTGGAATTTTTTGCTCTTGTAGATTCTAAGGCAACTAATAATTTCAACATTATAGAAACAATACAGAAACTAAAGTTGCTAAGGAATTCTTCCAAGGGATGAAGAGAGCTTCAAGTATACCAAGCTTCAAGTATACCAAGCGACCAAGTAGAAGAAAATGATTCAGCTGCTTCCATATCAGCCATACAAGACATGAAAAGGGGAGATCAGCAAATTCCTTAAGGATCCAGCAATTGCCACCTCAACTGGAGCAGATGATTTATGAGGTCCTTTGTGTGCTTGCAAGGAGTTGCTGGGAGAACAGGGGAGCAATACAGCCATGCTTTGTTCTCGTAGCCCACAACCTATTTTTCCTGGGAACTAAGAAGGGGAGGATGTGTTTGAAGGGGAGGAAGATGTAATAGAATGTGTGGGTGATGTTGGGGAAAGAGTGGAAGAGATGTTACCTAGAAAACAATCTGAGAGGAGAGGCAGGGGTCCCCAGTCAAAGAAAAAATAACCTTAGGAAGCACTCATGCTAATGGATCAAGCATTAAATATAGAGGTGGGAAGTTTGTGCTTTCAGACTGGCAAGACTTTAATGTAACCTTACAATAAAGTAGAATTAGTTCATCTTCTCATGTTTCCTGTCTGATTTACCTGGGAGGGACAACAGTAACTGATGGTGGTCTGTTCACAAGGATCATATGGAGTAGGGAAAGGAGTGACAGCATCTGGGGGAGGAGTCAAAAGAAAGATCAGCCTAGAATCTACATAACCCCAAGAAGACTACATCCAACCCCCCCCTTGAATTCTGTTGACCCTTATCTAATTCTTAGAAGGTGCTAACCATTAGTTGAGAATATTCCTGTGTTTAGGCATAAATAGCAATAAATTAACTTAATTGGATCTTCACATGGGTTGGTGGCTAGTGATTACTGAATCCAATCTCCTATACCAGGGGTAGGCAACCTTGGCTCTTTTATGACTCGTGGACTTCAACTCCCAGAATTCCTGAGCCAGCATAGTTGGCTCAGGAATTCTGGGAGTTGAAGTCCACGAGTCATAAAAGAGCCAAGGTTGCCTACCCCTGTCCTACACTAACCACTACTCACCATGTTATTTTTTTGCGAACAAGGGATTTTGTTTAATTCCTTCCTGTGACAGCTGCCACATTATTGCCATTTGCAGCATGCTGGAGCTATAGAAATAATTCAGGAGTGAGGTTTGCAGAGTTTTGAATTAAGTCATGGGAATCTTGTCTCATCTGTTCCTCTTTACATAAATAGGATTATCTGATTATTTGGATTACCCAAAACCATCTAGTAATACAGAATTTGTTGCACAGTTTCAGGAAAAATTGTGCTGGTTTAATATGCTTTATGTAGGTTAGTATAGTTCATGTCTTTCATTGCACCTGTTACCTGCATTTTTTGATTAAACATGTCAGAGACTAAGATATGCAAATCATTTATTTAACAGTCAAAGGTTGGGTTTCCATCTGCAGGTTAGAAGGGATTTCAGTCATTCTGAATTTTTAAATCAACAGTTATTCAAATACAAGTAATTTTAAAACAATCCTGTAATCAATGTCATACTAAAACCACAGTTATAAAATATACAGTATTTATATTTACTTAATTGTGCCAGGAATGAATACTTTCAGATTATGCTGTTTCAGTGACATTTAAGAGGTTATTTTATGTGCAGAGAACTTTTAAAAAGTAGTGTATTTAAAAAAAAAAAAAGATTGCAGGTGCCAATTTCTGAATACCAATCATGTTTTTGCAATAGTTTTAATATAAAATTCTGTTCGTTATCTAGAGGTATTAAGTGATCATGTGAAATTCACAAAGGTATTAAAATAAAAGCTGAAAGGAAGTCATATTTAATTCAAAATAGATTTTTATGTGCACCTACATTTTCCCTTTGGCTTTGCATAAATATAAAGTATTTTGACCTGATTCCATAAGTAAGAGGCTTTTTTTGTGAAAACACCCTTTACACTCTATAAGAATTCTACACAGCCAAAGAATGGGAAATCCCTGTAGAAGTTGTTCTTACTTTATGCAAATCTACAGTGATCATGCAATCATTTAAAGATCTACATCATATCAATCATGTTGGATAGTCAGTCAAAGCTACTACAATGAAAATATTAAAGGTGAGAAGAAATCCATGCAGAAATGCAATTTGATATATGAGCATGTCTGAGTACAATGCTGAAAATAATTTAAAGCAGAAATGGAACCATATATTCCACCAGTATAGTAAATAAAGCAAATAGTCCCTAAGGGGCTCTTTGCAGCTGGGTAGGGAGCACAAAGCATTATGGGAAGAATAGTGTTATAATAAAACAGAATAAACCATAACCTATGCTTAAGGATGGATCTCCTATTAGAGATAATGATGAAGTATAGAGCTGGTACCACTGATTTTCTTTACAGTATATGTGTTATTTTTAGTAAATAAATGATGGAAAAAGAAAGTCAGGATGAAAGCAGCATTAATAACAAGTATTAGCCTAATGGAACTTTTGGGGCCTTCTTGCATTTGAATAAACATATTAAATGTTAGTGCCAGATCTTACACATGTAATAATTAACTTTTGTTTTGAATCTGAAGGAATAACACAGTGGCTTTTATACTTTCATCACTGTCTCAGCATAGCATGACTCAATATCTATTTTTATGTTGTGTACTCAAGATGTCTTTACCTAACTCTCAATCCATACCAATCTATGAAATCAGTGTTACATTTAGATTATCCCAGGAAAGCTGGATCAGCCCAGGATGTATTGTCCACTTTAGGTTGCTGAGGGCACCCCGAATGAGGGGCTTTCTGATTTGAGCGGCAGGAAAATCCCCACATTTCAAACCAGACCGTTTCACTTTTTTTACCTGGTTTCAAAGACCTAGCTTTGAATGGGGATCAGCCCAACTAGTACATGAAAGACACTGGGAAGTTATGTGATACAGTGGGAGAGAGACTCCTATGGTTCTTTATACCCTTTTACCATGCTTCTGAAAAACTGGTAAAACCATGTCAAAAGTAGCCTAAGCAAAAATTTGATGATATTTCAGAAGAGCACTAAACCTGTGTTCATAAGTAGCCCGCAGGAACATCAAATAGGTATTGGAGACCTATCCAGTAAAGCCAGATCATTCCCCATGCCTATCAGTTGTTTTTCAGCTCCATGGGATCAGCAATCATGCATGTAAAATGAGGGCTTCTCCCTTGCCTTGCTGCCTTCCCAACTCTGACAAATGATCCCCAGTTGTAATAACTGGAAAAGTGAAGAAAGATAAATCTTTATTTGCCAGGTTTCCAATCTGCCACTGCATGGGATCATAGTGACATATCCCAGGTCCCATACTCAACTGCCAGGAACTTGTACAAAAGCCTTGAGTGATTTTGACAAATGATTATAATTGTTGGTCTAGATGTAGGTCAAAATCTATCTCTTCCAACCAGAATAATGGACTTGGAAGGGACCTTGGAGGTCTTCTAGTTCAATTCCCTGCAAAAGCAGGAGACCCTATGCCATTCAAAACAGGTGGCTGTCCAGTCTCTTCTTAAAGACCTCCAGTGATGGAGCACCCACAACTTCTGAAAGCAAGCAATTCCATTGATTAATTGTTATACTAGGAAATTTCTCCTTAGTTCTAGATTGCTTCTCTCCTTGATTTGCTTCCATCCATTGTTTCTTGTCTTGCCTTCTGGTGCTTTGGAAAATAGGTCAACCTCCTTTTCTTTGTTGTAGCCCCTCAAATATTGGAACACTGTTATCATATCATCCCTAGTCCTTCTTTTCATTAGACTAGATAAATCCAATTCCTGCAACCATTCTTCATATATTTTAGCCTCTATCCCCCCAATCATCATTGTTGCTCTTTTTTGCACTCTTTCCAGAGTCCAGAGTCTGACCAAAACTGGACACAATATTCCAAGTGTGGTCTTATTAAGGCTTTATAAAGTGGTATTATAGTTCACGTGATCTTGGTTCTATCCCTCTGTCAATGCAGCCTACTATTGCATTGCCTTTTTTGGCTACTGCTGCACACTGCTGGCTCATATTTAAGTGATTGTCCACTAAGACTCCAACATTCCTTTCACAGTTACTGCTGTTGAGCCAGGTTTCACCTAATATGTACCTGTACATTTGTTTTTTCTTGTCTACGTGTAAAATCCTACCTTTCTGTACATTGAGTAAATACATTGTTAGATAAGGTCCAGTGTTCAAGTCTTTCAAGATCCATCTGGACCAACTGGAGTGTTGGCTATTCCTGCCAATTTAGTGTCATTTACAAGTTTGATGAGTTCCCCTTCTATTCCCTCATCTAAATCATTTATGAAGGTGTTGAAGAGTACTGGGCCTCTAAATTAGTCACTTTGTCATAGAATGAAATAAGATTTGTTTGGCATGATCTGTGTTGGCTTCTGGTTGGTTGCTTGGTTTGCTTGCTGATGATTTGCTTGCTTCTAGGTGTTCGCAGATCTGCTGCTTGATTCTCTTTTCCAGGATCTTCCCAGGTGTTGATGTCAGACTGATTGGTCTGTAGTTTCCTGGATCTGTTTTTTGTTTGCTTGTTTATTTTGCTTTTTTAAAGATGGGAATCACATTAGCTCTTTTCCAGTCCTCTGGTAGTTCTCCGGTGCTACAGGATCTTTGAAAGATATGATTCAATGGTTCCGAAATCAACATAGTTTTATACTGATTTAAAGGGCTAATGGATAGTATTAACTGAGGATGGAAAAGACCCCATAACTGTTTCCAGAACAAATCAATCACCTTTGCACATTCATTTTAAAATTATTACATATTAATAGTCTTTAAGTATTAGCTATCTAAATGTTCACTTTCTAAAGCTTCTGGTAGCAATATTTATCCTCCTGGTTGGTTTGTGTCAAACCCAAATTGTTTAAAAGGAAATGTATGTGCATACACACAGACATATGTATGCACAACATTTCCCTTTTTGCTTTCTACATAATAGTTTTGGCAATAGTTGATTTATCTTAGTAATGCAAAAATGTATGAATATATAATGCATTCATTTCATGTTTATTTTTCTTAGAATAAATTCACTTCAAAATCATTCTTATCATTACCATTTTGCATAAATAAAATAATTGATTGGAGTTATTGAGTCTGAACATTGCTAGTTTTTGAGAAACTTAATTGCACTGATACAGATTATTGTTGCATACTATAGATTCTGTGAGAAAATGGAAATCAATCCATAAGCAATTTAAAAGCTGTTCACACAAATTTATACTTGTATTAATATAAGTATCTTTCAAATTACCTACAAAAAAGTCTTTGCCAAGATTTTTTTTAAAGTATGATCTCCAGAGTACATTGCATTATTCAATATCTCACGTTATAAAAAGGGGCTATGCTGAGATCTTCAGATTGATAAGAGTCAGGTGAAGCAAGGAAATTACCTATTGTTTTATAGGTTTAATATTTTATTTATAAACACCATAAATATTTATCAGAAGGAGGTAGGGCCCATTGCCTCCTTGTTTAAAGAGAGAACTATGAGAAGCCTAACTAGATTCTCGAAGCCTTACCATACTTGGGTAAGATGATTCAGAAAGTTGTAGCTTTTCAAGAGCTGGAATTCCTCAAAGAAACAGATTATTATGATCCAATTTCAGCTGGCTTCTAGATTAGTCATAGGATTGAGACTGCCTTGGTCAGCTTGATAGATTATTTCTGAGGATGAAAAGAAAGAGTGTGACCCTGATAGTTATTCTTGACCTATTCATGGGTTTTGATACTATTCGCAATAGTATCCTTATGGATTTCCTCAGAGATTTGGGAATAGGGAGTATTTATATTCCTATATAATGAAACCATCAGGGGAAATGACCAAATAATTTGAAATTGAGTGCTTTGAGTATGCTGATGGTAACTAGGTATATTTCTCTGTGACATCTTTAGGGAGAAATGGCATCACTTCTTGAATGCCAGCACTCAGTAATGGATAGGATGAGAAATAATAAACTGAAACTAAATCTCAGCAAGATAATATACTCATTTTGACAGAACATAATTTCAAATAGGCAGTTGATCTATTGGTTCTGAATGGAATTAGATTCTCCCAGAAGGAGCAGGTATACTGTTTCTGAACCTCAATCCCTTTCTGTTTTCCCAGACTGATGCAGTGCCCTTTTATCAGGTTTAAATTATATGCCAACTATATTTTAGTAAGATAATGCTCTTAAAATTATAGAGTGTATGCTAGCATTATAAATTTACAACAGCTCTCTGCTATAGAATTTAGAAATTTTGGGGGGCAGCACTAAAGCAAAGTCAGTGAATGATTTCAAGAGAATGCTTTTAAAAGCCTTATTTTAGCAATTCAAGCATTGTAGATTTATTCTCTCAATAACAAAATGAATTATCAAGAAAGCCAACTATCAAATGATGATAGGAAGTCCAAAGACAGCTGTCAGAGACAATCTTTAATGGAGGTAGTCTTTAATCAAATGAACAATAGGACTTCAAACTTCTCCTTTCTTCACCTCTGTTTTATAGACAATGTAAGATTATAGTAGCATTGTAATTTTAGTTGCAATTATTGATGATGCTTCACCAATTTACAGAGTTCATTCTCCTTTGTTGGCATCATTATGATGTTCCTGTTTGTACCCATAATGTGTCTATGTCATAACATCAGGGAGTGCACGAAAATGGTGGATCACCAATTCTCTATCCCTTCAGAGCCAGGTCCTTCTTGGAAT
Source organism: Azemiops feae (assembly GCA_023970755.1). Taxonomy (NCBI): domain Eukaryota; kingdom Metazoa; phylum Chordata; class Lepidosauria; order Squamata; family Viperidae; genus Azemiops; species Azemiops feae. Next base: position 1,751,759 of record JALGBA010000164.1, on the reverse strand, counting down.
TTCCCTGAATAACCTGTGTTTTAATATATGCACATCACATGTCATAAGCATATGTCGCTTTCAAAGAGTGTACCACTTCCATCTTTTAATGTTTTGTTAATTTATACTAACATTAGTAACACTCAAGCTTAACTATATTAATGTGTAGTATATGGGGTTATCTTTGTATCTGTGTTATTGTAACATGTACATCTGTTTCTAAAATGCTTCTCAGGCATTGAGTCAATGTATTTAAATAGCCTACTTACTGATTGGAATGAGCAATTTACACTTAACAAGCATGCTGAAATGCTTCCTGTTCAAAATGGGTTTTTTTACTTAAGGTAAAGCATCCATATTAACACACTAAATAGACACTTTTACATCTACCCTTACAATAAATATCTTAATCTGTAAAGATGGATTATGACTGCTTCAATTTTGTAGCTCAAACACAATCTGCCAGGTCCTTTAATGGAAAGTAATAAAAAGTGTAGCATAAAAAGTGAATTAATTAAACTGAGTAATGCAGACAGGACTCAAATGTGTATTTAACTGCTACTTTTACTTTTATAGGAATCTAAAACTGCATATTTGTCACAGAAGACACTATACTTATTGTGCTAAATCAAAAATGAAGACCTTTATATTTCATATTATCGTATGTTAGAAATATGAAAGACTTGTAACCCTTCAAGGAAAAATTATAAAGAGTAAAACAATAGTGAATTGTACAGATGTAATTATTAATACATTGCATAGTCATGATAATTTTTCACTCAGAATTAGATAAAAATAGATATGAGATACAAAGTATGGTTAATTAATCCTATTTGAATTCTTGGCACCCTTTGCTGAGTGTTGTGCTTAAGAATTGGGAAAGGAAAAAGTAGTCACAGATAAATTTATTTCACTATTATGCTGTTCCATAGAGAATTTTTCTTCTTAGAGTCACATGGTTAATGACTAGTAATGAAATGCCATCTCTTTGGTTGGCAGAGCAAACATTTTGGGCAACTTGAAGATGTTTTACACAAAATAGATGAATTAAGACTCTCAAATACTTAATTTATGCATTTTATAAGCATAATTTTGGTATTAAATGACAGCAAACTGTAGCCAAGATACATCACAAACTCTTTTTAAAGATTATGCATATTTTCTGAGAAAAGGAAAAAAAAAACTTTTTACAATAACAAATGTTAAAAAATTTCCAGGATGAAATTCCCTGAGATTTGGCTTGGGGTGGTTTGGTTTGGTTTTTTCCTAGAAAAGTAAGTCTTTCCCTGACACGTTAATATTGTGAGTTTTCTACTCAATACTCTGTGGCCATGTAGTCAGTCTACAACAGGGGTGTCAAACTCACAACGTCACATGACGTGTAATGACGTATCGCAACTTTTTTTCCATTGCCGGCAATGGAGTGGGCGCGATTTTGCCATGACGCATCCGGCCTGCAGGCCAGCAGTTTGACACCCCTGGTCTACAATGTCTCAAAAAATGCACTTCAGCTGCTCTGTGAAGAGGCTGCTGGTGATCTACAGTAAGTGTGTTTTACTTTCTAAAGCAGGGGTCTTCAAACTTGGCCCTTTTATGACTTGTGGACTTCAACTCCCAGAATTCCTCAGCCAGGCACAGTGGCTGAAGAATTCTGGGAGTTGAAGTCCACAAGGGCCAAGTTTGAAGACCCCTGTTCATAAGCTTAAAGAAAGATGGGACACATCCCTCGCACATTTTTAAAAATTAAGTAATGTTTGAATGCTATTCTAAATTTGAAGTTCATAGACATATCATAAACATATTTTCAAGTAGTGCAACGTACACTTAGAAAATAGACACTATTTTACAGTATTCTGTTGCATAAAAATGAAGAAATGCCTTGTTTTGCCCAGCTTTATCCAGTAAAAGTCACTGGATAAAAATGTCTCAGGTTAAGACTTAAACTACATGCTTCACTTTTCCTTTTAATTAGTAAGTAATGATTTTGCAGACCAAGAAGGTCAAGGTATCGAATAACTGCATACATCTTCAGACTAAATACTAGGCTTTACTCCAAACACAAAATACAGACAGAGATAAGTCTTAATGACTGACTTCCTTTCAGACATTAAACAATTCAGAAGTATTCTTTAATGACTGAGAATACCTTTTACTAGGGTCAGACTACAGAGACAAGTTTCAATTAAGCTTCAGGGCCCTGAAATGTTAATGGGTGGTAGTAATGTGCAATGTGTAGAATCCAATCAGCCCAAGATAAGGAGACTTCTTCACTTGCAAGATGTAGTATAGACAAAGGCAGGCTGTCAAACTGCCTTTGAAAATGGATGGTTCATTCAGCTTCCTTTTGCATTTGTACTACAAATATTTTAATTAGACCTAAGACAGCTAAGCTGGGCTAGTGAGGAAATTCATTTACTGTTTATAAATTAGTTTTCCTATTCCTGGAAGCTTTAGAAATATTTATCTAGGGAAAATTATGTGAAAAACCTGATTGGGAAAGTAGCATAATTTTGTAGATTTTGTAACAGGAACTCAAGTAGACAGTTTGTTAAAAGCAGAAGCTTTGCAGCATTACCTCTCTCTTTCTCCTTCCTACTGCAGGTGGTTCTTGACTTATGACCATTCGTTTAACAACCATTCAAAATTATAACAGCATTGAAAAAAGGTTGTCCCCACAATTACAACTTTTGCAACATCCCTGCAGTCATTTGAATCAAAATGTGGCTGCTTGGCATGTACTCACAACATTTGCAACTTCTTCTGGCAAGCAAAGTCAGTGGAGGAAACCAGATTAGCTTAATGATTGCATGATTTGCTTAATAAGCATGGGGAAAAAGATAGTAAAATTTGGTGTGAATCATTTAACAACCACATCACTTAGCAATGGAAGTTCTGGTCCCAACTGTGGTCGTAAGTTGAGGACTACCTGTAAAAGAAATTATTTGATGTGACATTGTAATTTTAAGCATTCCCTGCCCAATTTCATTTCAGTAGCTGTTGTATGCAGGGCAAGGCAATTTTTCCAGTGATATTATCATTCATTTCTTAAAATCCCAAAATATCTTGGCCATGGAAGGCCAGCATTGTGTAAGCCTGTTTAGCAGAAATGACAAAGATCAAATGATGATGCAGGATTGACATGCTTTCTGTCATGTTAAAGTATCAAAATTTCTGACCAGCTGACAGTTTTGCTGACAAAAGCTGTATATCCATGTTCCTTATAAAGGATTAAGAATATGTTCCAGCACTCATAGAATAAATAGAAAGTGTCAGTTCTTATATGGTATACTCCTCTGCTTCTATTCTGTATATTCATGAACTGAATATATACACTCAACTCCGATCTATGGAAAACAGTAGCTTTAAAAAAAAAAACATAAAACTTAAAAGCAATGAACAGTGGATATTAAGTTGACATGAACTGGATTCTATTCTTTCTTGTCATTAGAAAACAGTATGTTTTCCAGCTCTACTCTTCCTTCCCATTGTTCATTTTGTAGGTCATGAAAGGAAAGGGAATATTATAATACATACCAGGCTGGGCAACTACCCAATTTTATGTCACTGCAGTTTAAGTAAGCCTCCACTTCCTTATCCAAGTCATGAATAGGACTGTTGAAAAGAACAGGCTACAGAATTTATATGTGGCATATGTGGACAAGGCTGGGTTTATAAAAGAATCTGGGGAGTTATTGTAGGCTTATTTGAAGATTCATTCTACAGCTTTCAAGTGTTTCATAGCTACAAAAATATGCCATCACTTTGCACCCATCTTGGTGAAAGAAGGGCCACAGGACTGTACAAAGGGGGTGCAGAAGCCACACACACACTCTCTTGCAAGTGCAGGTTACGAATCCCTAATTTATTTAGCTTTGTAGGCAACATGTTTCCACGAAAATAAGATCCAGTCTTTTTTTTTTTTGCCTCCAAAAGAGGCACCAGGTCTTATTTTCGGGGGGGGGTGTCTTTTCCACTCACCTTGCAGCGGCAGCACCAATAGCCCCGCCCAGTCGGCCCACTTCTTCTGTGACCAAATGAGCAGCTTCATTCTGCAGCTGAGAATGGAGCTCAGACTGCATTTCTCAGTCAGAGGCCTTTCCGGAAGGCATCTGCAGCTGAGAACCGAGCTATGGATTCAATCTGTAGCTCGGTTCTCGGCTACACAGGCCTTCCGGAAAGGCCTCTGACTGCAAAATGCAGTCCGAGCTCCATTCTCAGCTGCAGAATGAAGCTGCTCCTTTGGCCGGCGAGGCAAATGTTGATCCATGGGAGGCCTGGCTGCAATGGTAAACTCCACCCCCCCGCCCCCACCCTAGCTTGACTTTTAGGGGTATGCCTCACCCAAAAACTAGGGCTTATTTTTGGGGTAGGGCTTATATCAGGCCCACCCCAAAAAATTAAGCTATTTTCACGGTAGGTCTTATTTTCAGGGAAACACAGTAGTACATTTTCTCTTTGTTTGGAAAAAATGTAGACATAATCCTGTACAGTACATACAGCAGAAGTACAATTATACAATCAAAGACCATTAAAGGCAGTTATTTAACTGTGAACTGTGAACAAATTTAAAAAACACATTAATAATATTCATATTGAGACTTTAAAATAGAAAATAATAGCAATAACACTTAGACTTATATACTGCTTCATAGTACTTTATAGCCTTCTAAATGGTTTACAGAGTCAGCATGTTGGTCCCAACAATCTGGTCCTCATTTTACCGACCTTGGAAGGATGAGTCAACCTTGAGCTGGTCAGGATCAAACTCCTGGAGTGAGCAGTGAGTTAGCCTGCAATACTGCATTCTAACCACTGCAGCACCACAGGTCTTGACTTACCTTGAATAGGTAATGTATTCAAATTTTGACTTGAGAGTATTATATGAAGTTGAAACGGGATTTTTTTTTTTTTGAGAAAATGTCCCAAGGCAGTCTTTTTTATATGTATGTTGGTGCATGTCTTACCAGAGTAAGACAATTTATTTTGTATAGTTCTTTAGTGTAATACCTCATCATGACATATAAAAATACAGAGCTAATCTGAAGCTGACAAAACAATGTAGAGGATATAACTGTATCTATATGATTGATAAATGCAGTCAAGATAGTTGCACTGAAGAGGACAGAAGATATAGCTGGAATTAATTTCCTCTCCAGTCTTGTGGTAATGTGGCTCAAAGTGTGTCATATCATTTTCTGAGATTTCATTAGAAATCTGCTTGCAGTTGCATAAATAGTTTGGGGGAAAATATTGGTTTCTAGGCCAGCCCCTTAACCACTAATTAAATTAACATGTTCATGTATATGCACTGTATATATGAATACCGTATGTTCAAGACTTGTATTTCATATAGTAGGGTTTTTCCCATGTTCTGAATTCTATACTAATTGGAGTTCAGAATGAAACTTAGAAGAACCCTGCATGGAAAACATTTCATATTCAAGAATGGAGGTTCCTAATACATTCATCACTATTTTAAGATAATTTTAAAATAAAAAGGCCCTGGAATATTAACCAAAGATTGAACAATGTGTTTCTAATCATCGTCTCAAACTGAAAATCTAATGAAAGATGCTGATTCTCAAGGTTCCTGAAATTGTGTGCCTGCTTCTTGTAAAGGTATTTACAGAACAGGAAGATTTACTGTTTTCCTGGTGTTGGAATCCCATGCTGTCTCCATTCGGCTTGGATTGGCCCACAATTTATTGCTTATTATCTTTCCATTATGAACTATAGTTAGTACTTGGTTAATGACCACTTGTTCATCAATCAATCAAACTTATGATGGCACTGAATGAGTGGCAGTCTGTGGAGTTATATGATTGCAATTTTTGACATTCCCTGCCTGTCAGGGCCCAAGACTCTGACTTTGAAAAAGCTGCTCTGGCTGAACCTGTGGATTATCAATGGAATCACCTCAGGCTGATCAAACAAGATACCATCAGAACAGTTGGAGCAGTCAGAGAATGAGGCATGGTCCCGAAGCCCTCAGACTCAGCAAGTACAGCATAGAGCAGAACAAAGACACTTAATGAGGCTCCTTGTCAAGCAAGGGAATAACTATCTTAATTGAAGATAGCTGGCTGAAGCTTGATTTAAACATCATCTGCTCAGCCTTAAGTAAGTTGCTATTCTTACCTAGCAACTGGGTGCGAATTTGAAGCCTGAAACAGGATTATTGGCTTCCCACAAGAAAAGGTGAATGGGGGAGCTGGCAGGAAATTGGTGTAATGTGAGGTCCTTACTTAATGTCCCATGCAATTCTTAATGGCACCTGGGACTGCTGGAACTGTTGTGGCTAACAGTCACAGTCACATGAAAACAACACATTTAACCAAGTGGACTTTATTCCTTATAATTATAAAACCATCTTTCTATGGTCTGGCCCAATATTCATTTCAGTATTTTGCAAAAAGGTTTATTTTAAAATCAGTTTCACTGTGTTTCAGTTTTATCACAGCTGGATCAAGACGTAACAGTTTAAATGATCAAAATACAACTGTCTATAATAAACTACTTACGTTACATTTTTCTGAACTAGTATTCATCTCTTATCCAAAGTAATTGAGACTACTGAAACTATTGAATTGTATAGGCAAGTTGATAACTAATTGCAAAAATATTAATGTTCAAAATATTATTATGGTAAATAAGAAACTTTGTGAGTCACTTCTATTTTAAATAGTGCCAGTATTTGACCTTTGTTGCAGAAATATTCAGGCTTGGACAGGGTTGTCCTCTCTCTAACATATATCTGGGGTTTGGGTTTGGTGCCAGTCACCATTCCAGAGCAGGGGATGGGGGGGGGCACCTGTTGGTTGAGAAATCTAAATGGTTTTCAAAGGCTACAGTATATGCCATTGATTATCAGATATGTGACTGAAATTGAGTTCTAGGAGCAGTTGGGCTTGTTGCTGTTTTCTGGCTTTCTTGCTGTGCTATGAAATCATTGCCCAAACTGCTCAATGTGTCATTGACCTGACAATGGGATTTCAAAAACTGATAATTCTAGGAAATTTTAATTTGCTCTCATGTGGCATAGTCTGCCACTATAGCAACCACTTCATCCAAATTATTAAGAACCTAACACAGAGAGATAGTTACTTGCTAGATGAGAGTAAGTATAACATGATATAAAAGTGGAGAATCTCATCATCAATCCTTGTTAAGGTCAGATCAGTCTCTGAATGCTTTTCAAATGGTTGGACCTGCCTCATGCCATTATATCTTTACCTTTACCTAATGGATCCCAATAAGTTTCAGAGGGGGGGGAAATTGGGGGGGGAAAATCTGGTAGACAGTTCATTTGAGGTTTTAATTTATGTCTGGAATAAATAAGAGATGAAGGTCTTGGATCAGAATGCTCTTATACAGTTTTTGTCAGTGTTGATCAGAAGACTCTTTTGTCTTCTGAAAAGCTTCAAGAAATGAAAAGACAGCATAAACACCTACAGTACCATTGAAAAAATATGAAGAGTGAATCTGACTAAGCACATGGCTCTAAAGATTATATAATGGCAAAACACCCTCAATTGCTGTTTTTATTGTATCAGCAGATAGCCAGCCAATGAATTCCTGGATAGAAATAGCTTGGCTAGCTATCTTTCTTCTATTTTTCCAAAAGAGCAGCATGTTTTGTATCCCATTTATCAAGCAATGTCAGCTGATTTATCCTAAGAATAGTGCCTTTACCCCTTGGAATTGCATCTTCTGGAGAATGTACAGCCTTAAACCTAACCTTACAAGTCCTAAATAATAAAGGAAAACCTGTATATTTTCCCCAAACTCTGCAATAGGTTGGTATGTGTCCACCTAATACGCAGCGTCTTTCAGTTGGATATGTCTCTTCGGCCCATTGTTTATTGTTATGTTATTTTTAGCTTTGTTTTCCCATTGAATCTCTTTTTAATCTGTGTACCACCCAGGTTAGCACTGTTTACTATAAAATTTACTATATATAATATACATATGTCTTAAAATTGAGTCAGACCAATTTCATTTGTTTTTTATTTTTTAGAAAAAAACCAAACATTGCATTCTTTGATACCTTAGACAGAAAGTCATGACTAAGCAGTATGATGAAGAAATGCAAGCAAAACTATAGGCTAGTATAAAATTAACAAGGATTTAAAAGATGTCAATTTACCATGCATGTGCAGCAGCCAAATTATCCATGGATTTAAGAGTCCCTCAGCACTCATTCATGTGATGCACTGTAATGGTTCCCAAGAGCTATTAAATCCTTTAGGTCAAAACAAATCTTGCTTGCAAAATTTTACACCAACATAAAACTGCCAGCTAAGCTTCTCCACTAGTCACATTGCTACATTGGACAAGATTGCATAGTTCAAGAGTCAAAAGGCACACAATAACTTAAAGTATGCCTTTACATCATGGTTATTTATTTGTAAAAAAAATAGTTAAATTATAATTAAACAGAAAGAAGATAATTAAACTAATGGCCAGCAGGGAAAATGTCCTTTATAATTATAGTGTGTCTTATTAATCATCAAAATTTTAATTTTACCAACAACCTGTCCCAATAAATAATAAAAAGCTTTTTTATATATTTACTTGTACAAACATGTTATTTTATCACTTTGTCCAATTTGCAGAGCTCAGCATATATGCACAGCTATTTAATTGCTTCCTTGTCTCTTATATCCACAATTTTAAGCTTACAATTATATCCACTTACCTAATAATGTATACCATTGAATTCAGTAGGGATTCATTTTAAATACATTTAAGACAGGCATATTGTAGTAGCTCAAGTCAACATGTTGTAACATGCCACATTTATTACACTAACTGCACAAAAGAAATCTGGAGCTATGAAATTATTAATGCATTAATCTTTATGTATCTCTCAAACTGGGTTTCTAACTCCAAATACAACCTTTATAATAAAATTCTTGTGAACTTTTGAATTCTGTACTTCATTAATGGTCAGTTCTCTACCACAAAAATCACTTTACCCCTGCACTATACTAATCATGCACTATTTTTAATTTAAAAAAAGAAGGGAACTGCCTTTTCTTCATGAAAGCTGAGAATAAATTGTAATTTTAAAATTATCAAAATAGCTATGTACTACTTTTCAGTAAAATGTATACAACATATGTGGGTTTTGAACCATGGGCCACTAGGATCTGTCAGCAGGAGGGAAAAAGAAAGAAAGGCAAAATTGTCACAGACAGTGGAAATGAAAAGTGTGAGGGGAAAAAGTACTGAAAATAAAAATAAAACCATAGTTACAAATCTTTCAAATACATTTTAGCCTACAGAGGAAAAATATGAATCATTGAAAGGAAATGTAATAAATAACAAAAGCCCTGAAATTTCATTTAGAAATGAAAAGCACAAGTGAAAAACTATTACTGTGTTCTTACTGTTCCTGTCTCCTATTAGACATATACTGTATATCACAGCTTGAAGGCCTCTTGCATTATCTGTCTTTTTTGTAATCTCCATGCTGACTAATGTCATGGAAAGAAATGAAGGGTCAAGGTAGAGTACCACTCAAAGCACTGCTCAAGGCTAATTTGGCAACAATATTCTCTTTGTCTCTTTCTCTCTGTGTGTGTTTGTGTGTATGCGTGTGTGTGTGTGTGTGTGCATGTATGTGTGTCCTCCTATTGTAACAAAACTGAAAGTGTGAAGCAAATCACTTAGACTTGGCGGCCAGAAGGACATAAGAAAGTTCCAACCCATTCGTTGAATATGACAGCAGAAGCAAAGAAGACCATATTCATAATAGTAGTCAAATACCATTAGTAAAATGGATTTCTCAAATCAAAATGTTCATCCTAGTCAAAGCAATCAAGTAGCTCTTCTTAAAACCATAACAATTTTAAGATACTAAATACCTTGAACCACTCCTAAATTTATTTTCAGTGACTTTACAAATTGGTTTGAAGACATAGTTATCCATTTTAATATAAAAATTAGAATGTGGTGTATGCATACCTCAAAAAATTAATAAAGCAATAAAATAGAAAACTAAATAAAAAGACAAGTTAAAATATGGCAAAATATGGCCATCAGATACATAATAACATTGGAGAAATACGACTGCCTTTATTGTTATATGGTAATCTTTAGTGTGGGCTCTTACTGTGTCTGGTCAAATTTACTTTGAATATTCCTTTCAATAAAACTCTAAACATCTCCTTGGAACTTCATATCCCAGAATTCCCCAGCAAACCAAGGAGAATCTTGGGATCAACACACAGGTAGAAGCTGGATAGGGGCATTTTTCATATGAAACCCAAAACTCTCTATGGAATCTTACTGGGTCCATCAATCTTTTGAAGTAGAATAACTGAACAGGTCCAGTCTCTACGCAGGGCGGGGTGACACCAGTGACCCAAAAAGCAAGTGAGAATGATATGTCTATGACAATGGATTGATATCAATGTCCTCCACTGCCAGGTCAAAAACTCAACCACTCTGAGACAAATAACCAACTTGCAACCAGCAGTATGCATCAGGATGTTTTTGACTTGAGACAGTTGATTGCCTAGGAAGCCAACTGCTTGAGCTGCCCAAAATTCAATGTCACTAGATGGCAGATTGAAATCTCCAGATATCAACAGTCTTGGAGACTCTATTGAATCCAGCAGTGCATGGAGAGTGGTACACTAGCAGCAATCCCAATAGTTCCTTAAGCCCAACTTCAAATAACATATCTCACATTCAGTTATCTGCATAGAACAATCCATAAAAGCCTATAATCACTTACAAATGATTAGTCATCCAGCCTTCTTACCTGAAGTCTGGGTGGGCACATTTCTTGAGAGGAAAAATATTCCCCACCCCACCTCCAATTAAGTGTTATAAGATATGCCAGATCATTATAAAATCATGAAAGATGCTTTGTTAAACACTGACCTGGCATTCAAAAGCAGCTGTGAGATCCCAGGATCTAACAGCCAAGCTCTAAGAATGGAAGCTGAGGGTGGACAGTGGGTCTAGTGTACCCAATTGCAGCCCATCTTCATATTCCCAGCATAAATCTTCCTGTCTATTACTGTTTAGATGTTCTTACCTGCCTCCTTTGCTTTCCCTTTTCTATTCACACTTCATGCCTCTTTACAAGGTCCAGGCATCCATTTCCAGTATCTTCCACCTTCTAACACACACCAATTCAATTCCTGTATGACCCAATCCGTCCATCCAGGATCCTAGCGAACTCCTAAACACACCTTCTGGACACTTGGCAGTCTTAGGGCTCCAAGGCCCAGTAGGAAGAGACCACTCAATCCTGCCCATCATCCCACCATTTTTAACAGAGTAATCATACCTTTAACAGAGGCAGGGGCTAAATTTGTACAACACACTTCATCTAGTTCAATACTTCATCTGGCTCAATAGTAGTAATTGTGAGAGGGATCTTGGAGTCTTAGTGGACAATCACTTAAATATTATCCAGCAGTGTGCTACAGCTGCCAAAAAAGCAGTCCTAGGCTGCATTAACAGCGGGATAGAATCAAGATCACGTGAAGTGTTAATACCACTTTATAATTCCTTGGTGAGGCCACACTTGGAATATAACATCCAGTTTTGGTCGTCACAATGTAAAAAACTGTTGAGACTCTAGAAAGAGTACAGAGAAGAGCAGCAAAGATGATTAGGGGATTGGAGGCTAAACATATAAAGAACGGTTGCTGGAATAGGGTATGTCTAGTTTAATGAAGGGAAGGATTAGGGGTGACATGATAGCAGTGTTCCAATATCTAAGGTTTTGCCACAAAGAAGAGGGAGTCAACCTATTCTCCAAAGCACCTGAAATCAGGACAAGAACCAATGGATGGAAACTATTCCAGGACAGAAGCAACTTAGAATTAAGGAGAAATTTCCTGACAGTTAGAACAATTAATCAGTGGAATAATTTGCCTCCAGAAGTCGTGAATGCTCCAACACTGGAGGTTTTTAAGAAGAGATTGGACAACCATTTATCTGAAATGGTTTAGGGCTTCCTGCCTGAGCAGGGGGTTGGACTAGATGACCTACAAGGTCCCTTCCAACTTTATTAGGCAGGAAGCCCTAAACCATTTCAGATAAATGGTTGTCCAATCTCTTCTTAAAAAACCTTAGATATTGGAACACTGCTATCATGTCACCCCTAGTCCTTCCCTTCATTAAGATGGCTGCAATATACAGCAGAAAGATAGACAGATTCCAATTCTTTCTAGTGTAAAGTGGCCATGCAGTTTTTTGTAGTCCAAATCTGATGTGCTAGAGCAGATTTCATATCCCCCTCCTCCACCTAAACATCAGCTCTTCCTCTGGATAAATGTATCCCAATTGAAAAAGATTGTGACTTGGTTAATGGTATAGAAATTCTATAAAATAAAGCCAGTGGTTTTTTTACAGAATACAAAATGACAGAGTTGGAAAGGACCCTGTCTATCTTTCTGCTGGTATATTGCAGCCATCTGGATTTTTTTTTTTTCCAGCCTGGATCCAGCAGTCGTACTATATGGTTATTTTCAGTATGAAGACTTCTATGTCGATATGTAAAAGAAGAAATTTATAAAGTGATATAACAGTAGAAAATATTTCTTCTAATTCTGATTTAACGAGCAAGCATCTTTATTGGATGACAAAATCCCTGCAACAAATAAATTTTCTCGTTAATACTTGTGTTATAATGACAAAATGTTTCACTCTGAAGAAGATAAAAGCTTCCTATTCCATATAAATTATACTTGAGAAGTGTGACACGGTGCATGCAGAACTATCTCATTAACTTCAATGGCACATTTGGGCTCAGATTTCTCCTAGATAAATCACTGTTATCAAAATATGTCTTTAAAGTTATATCTTTTAGTTATCTTGGCTTGATCCTCCATATCCAGTATAAGCATGAATTGCTGCAGGAGCAAAGCCTCCCTAATTTCTTTTGTTTTTCCCATTGTTGTTCTTTTAATGCCCATAGTTATAGAAAATTAAGTTAGGGCTTCAGTAGATCATCATGATCTGCTTAAATTACTTCCTGCAAGTAACATACAGCTAAGAAACAGAATAACAATGGCAATAAAATGAACAGTTGCTTTTAGAAGGTTTATGGTCAAATCCCGGACTCCTAGGATTGTGGCCAGGTGGTCATTTACCACCTGATGTTTTCAATCATGAGTCTGTCTATGCTACTTTCTGCATTTAATTCCCTACCACAAAGGTTCTGCTGTTTTCAGGGTCTGAATTTCCCTTTTCCTGGATTCAATCCATTCATCCTGTCATTTTGTAAAAACTTCCAGATTTTTGGAGAGCCCCTCCTGTTTGGAGGATTTTAAGCTCAGGAATTTGAGAGAGGTATTTATTTTTGATACAAAATAGCAAAACCAGCTTGTTAAGTGACATCAGCAGGAAGAACATATGGAACAGCATATTTCTAAAAGTGTGATTCCATCTGAAGTCTCACTTTGTCTTAAATTTAACAAAAATAATTTATTTGCTTCAGTTAAAAAAATCAATTGAATTTTTCCTCATTTCTCATGGTTATATTATTTCACATACTAATTCCATCTGTATATGCTTATTCTTAAGCTTTTGTAGTGCTTTATGTATATCTGCATATGTGGGCATTTGGAAATGTTTATGTATACAGACATATGCACATACACATACATACAAAAGTGACAAGAAGGAATAGATACCATAATTTCCATTCATATTTATAAACAATTTTATATAAATAATTCTTTTCCCTTTCAACCTTCCCTCTCTTCTAACACATTTTTTTTCTCTCAAAAGTACACATGCCTCTTTTTCTGTGTGGGACTTGGGCAGTTGATTAATTATTGATTTTTTTTTCATACAATTCTCCTGACACACAAGTCTAATGAAGTTTTCATAGGGTTCAAAATCTATTATTTCATTTTTTAAAAAGAACGACTCTTGTTCTGTTAGCATTCTGTCTTTCTCTCTACTTTTAATAAAATAATATCAGCTAAAAAAATTAACAATGAAGATTTTAAATTAAACAGCATTTTGAATTGGTAGTTTTTGCATGTATATTCTTTCTTTCTTTCTTTTTCTTTCTTTCTTTCCTCATTTTCTTCTTTCTTCATCTGTCACCAGCATAATATTTTTATCCTCCCACAAGTAAAACTTCTCTTACCATAGGCGTGGCCCAAGTGTTTAATAATTTCTGCCTTCCTTCTAGAAACATACTTGGCTATTTGCCTTTGGTCTTACATGTCTGGTACGAGACAGTCATCAGTGGTAATGGCTTTTGTGAGAGGCAGGAAAAAAGTGTATTTTCATAATAGCAAGAGATGATTTTCACGTGTTATGTAGGACAAATTATTATTACTTACAAAACATACAATAATTCATAAACCTTGAATGGTTTCAGGATATTTTAATGGCATACTGAGCTTGGGTATTTCAGTCCAGTATTATATAGCAGTGTATCCACCAACATAACGAGCAATGTGGAAATTTTGAATGCAGGGGATTTTGATGATACCATGGAGATAAGCAAGATAGCTTAATAAACTAAACAAAGTCCTGTTGTAAACAGAAAAAAACCCCTATGATCTTTAATTTTCTGGAAATTGTAATAAAAATCATTGTATATTGAAAACCTGAATACATGGTGCTATTAATATGACAATCATCACGTTCTGTTTTAAATCTAGGACTGAATAAGAATACTGTTGCAATCATTGACAAAATAGTATATGGGAAACAGAAGTTTAAACTTTCCCTTTCAAGCATCATTTCAACAATCTCCACAGTTAAGGTTAACCAAAGGATATGTGCATGTCATTTGTTTGAATATGACATTTTCTATATTCTATTTGCTAAAATGGACTGGAGAAGGAAGTTCATACCCATGGTGTTGATGAATATTGATATGTTAAAACAAAATTGTGTGGTATTATCAGCATCTGCTATTTATCTTAAATTTATAATTAACAAGATAGCTAAGACTTTTCCTGAACTCTCATTTCTTTGAAAGATCATGGAGTTCTTGCACAACAACAACAACAACAACAACAACAACAACAACAACAACAACAACAACAACAACAATAATAATAATAATAATAATAATAATAATAATAATAATAATAATAATAATAATAATAATAATAATAATAATAATAATAATAATAATAATAAAGTTGGAAGGGACCTTGGAGGTCTTCTTGTCCAACCCCCTGCTCAGGCAGGAAACCCTATACCATTTCAGACAAATGGTTGTCCAGTCTCTTCTTAAAAACTTCCAGTGTTGGAGCATTCACAACTTCTGGAGGCAGGTTGTTCCACTGATTAATTGTTCTAACTGTCAGGGAATTCCTTCTAGGTTGCTTCTTTCTTTGATTAGTTTCCATCCATTGCTTCTTGTTCTGCCTTCAGGTGCTTTGGATAATAGCTTGACACTCTCTTCTTTGTGGCAATCCCTGAGATATTGGAACACTGCTATCATGTCATCCCTCTTCATTAAACTAGACATACCCTATTCCAGCAACCGTTCTTTATATGTTTTAGCCTCCAGTCTCCTAATCATCTTTGTTGCTCTTCTCTGTACTCTTTCTAGAGTCTCAACATCTTTTTTACATCTTGGTGACAAAAACTGGATGCAGTATTCAAAGTGTGGTCTTACCAAAGCATTGTAAAGTGGTATTAACACTTCATGTGATCTTGATTCTATTCCTCTGTTAATGCAGCCTAGCACTGTGTTGGCTTTTTTATGGCAGCTGCAGCACACTACTGGCTCATATTCATAGTTACTACTATTGAGCAAGGTACCATCTATACTGTACCTGTGCATTTGGTTTTTCTTGCCTAAATGTAGAACCTTACTTTTTTCACCGTTGAATTTCATTTTGTTAGATAGCGCTCAATGTTCAAGTCTGTCAAGATCCTTCTGTATCTTAAGCGTATCTTCTGGAGTGTTGGCTATTCCTGCCAGCTTGGTGTCATCTGCAAATTTGATGAATTCCCCATCTATCCCCTCATCCAAATCATTAATGAAGATGCTGAAGAGCACTGGGCCCAGAACAGAGCCCTGGAACACCCCACTGCACACTTCCCTCCATGCAGATGCAGTGCCATGGGGGACCATACGCTGAGTATGGCCGGTCAGGCAGCTACGAATCCATCTGGTGGTGATGCTGTCTAACCCACATTTTTCTATCTTTTCTATCTCACATTTTCTATCTAATGGATGACACTTTTAACAAGGTTCTAGATACCCTCCATATTCAAAACAATATGTTATGAATTTGGGAGTAAACATACCTATGGTTTATGAAAACTCCAGTAGAACAATCTGTTTTATTTGTATTTTAAATTCATGTCCAACTCAGATGTTTACATGAGATTATTCCTTTACATTGCTTTTAATCTCTTCATTCCCGGATAAATTGTGTATAAGTGTGTGTGCATGAGCACATATCTTTGCATGCATATGTCTGCACTTATGGAACAAATTTATCTGTGGTGCAACCATTGGGGGGGAAGTGAGAGAGGGCGTATGTCAAGTAAACACAATAGAAAAAAACAATTTCCAGAAGCTGGAGCAGATTTTCCCCTCCAGGATTATAGACTTGTCTCTGACCTCAAAAAGAAAAATCCTTTGGTCCCTGGATACTTTTCCAGACATAAATTACTGCAAACTTAAGAAAACTGTTTATTGTTATTTACTTATTTCAACAGACCTATATTGAATAGAAACTCAAAGAGGCAAACAATGAGAATCCTAGGTTATAGGGCAGGAAATATGTTACACATATACTGTATATCCTTATAATAAAAATATGGCTTTGTCTTTTGTTGTTGTTTTCTAAAACTTGAGTAGGAAAGAATTTTGAGTATAAAAAAAGTAGTTAAATACTTAGTCTTTTTCTGCCCACAATTTCATCATTCCAAACTGATTTTCTACATAAAACTCAAGAATGCACTTGAAAAAAATAAACATCTGGAACTCGGTGGCTTCATTTGGGGAACTGGAATAAAATTATAGTAGACAGCAAAAAGCAAATTATAAGTAACACAAGAGAGAGAATGTAAAGGGAGCAGCTGCCTTATATAGATAAGAAATTCTCGTCTACCTACATACACATTTTTCCTATATAGTAAATGTCATTTTTAACAAATTGGAACTGAATCAAAAATTGGAAATTAATATAAGCTGAAAAGATGGTTATGGAAAATTAAATGACATCAACAAGATAGGACCTACTCGCAGAAGTTATGCTTAGAAAGCAAAACATAAAATTTCCCATTTCAGGACAAGAAAGTCTCACAGAAATACTTAATCTTTTCATGTTCTATCAAGATTTCCTTGCTAGTATACATACTCCAATATTTTGCTTATGACAATTCTGCACTCAAAATCACTATCTGCCAACCAAAATCAAAGAAGTTAAATTGTTACATATCTCAGTGCTATCCTATGAAGGCTATAAAAGAATCCATATGACTGCAGATGACAAAAGAATTTCTTTATCTCCTTGCTGTATCCAGGAGTCATCTGCATGTTTGTAGTCCAAGTAGAGTATTCTAATGAAAATTCTAAGTTTTGAATGGGATTGTGCAGCTTAATAACAAAACAAAAACAGTCAAAATGTTGATAACTTGCTGCCACTTCACAGTTTTACAGATATGGTAATCATAATATATATAGTAATGTAAAGTACTAAACTATAGCTATTGACATTTTTATTTTCCAAAACTGCCTATAAAGTAGTAGAGTTCAGGAAAATAAACATTTTTCTTGAGACTGGCCTTCTGCAGACTGTTTGCCGTGTTTAAGATATATTTTATGAAATGGAGTCAGGGTGTATAAAACATTTGACAGCCTTCAAAGATTCCAAAGTCCATGACCATCTTTAAGTGTATGAGTATTAGATTGCCTTGAAATAATACATTTAAACAAAGCTATTTTCAATCATCTTCATGAACATAATGCTTTAGGTATTGGTGTCATACTACAGATCGATACAATATTGCACAGAGTAATTTGCTTTCCAGACTCCAGGATTAGTTTCCCACTAACTACAAGAATGGTTGACATTAAATGTCATTGATATAGGGACATATATATCCTACTGTTTTCTTGCAAAATTCGCAAGTATAGTCTCAGTTTACTCTCCATTTGTCTTGCAGTTGCTGTAAGTAGAGAGGCTGAAGATAAGAACTATGTATTATCTCCATTTTTGGTAAGAAAGAATCAAACAGACAAATGATGAATTAATTTGCACTAGCAATAGCACTTAGGCTTATATACTGCTCCATAGTGCTTTACAGCTCTCTGAGTGGTTTGCAATATCAGCATATTGCCCCCAACAATCTGGGTCCTCATTTTACTGACCTCGGAAGGATGGAAGGCTAAGTCAACCTTGAGCCAGTCAGGATCAAACTCTTGGCTATTGGCAGAGTTAGCCTGCAATACTGCATTCTAACCACTGCACCACCATGGCTCTAACTTGCAGTATAAGCCTAAATATGCTTGGTCAAAAGTAATTTCAACTTAGCCATTTTATGAATATTATGAATCTCTTCTGCCTTTTTGTATAGTTTGGTCATTTTTTAAAATGAAAACAAAAGCATTTGCATTGATTTTTATAAGCATTTCTTCTAATATATGCATATATTTCATTTCATTAATATCTTTTGCTAATATACAGTACTGTGCAAAAGTGCTAGGCAGTTGTGCAAAAGTGCTGTAAATTAAGAATGCTTTCAGGAATAGAACTGTTAATAGTTTATTTTTATCAGTTAACAAAATATATAGTAAATGAACAGAAGAAAAATCCAAATCAAATCAATATTTGTTGTGACCACCATTTGCCTTCAAAACAGCCTTTATTTAACGACATGAATTTTGCCTTGTTTCTTACACCTGGGTCTGACATTCTACATATCAATATTAGACATATCTTTCAACATCAAACTCTTTTGGCTTCTGGGCACATCAGCAGCTGAGTGTCATATCACTTTTAATGCAGCCATATCATAAGCATAAGTGCTACGCACATTCTTCCTCAGCTCTTCCCAATGTGTTGGGAAGCTGAATACCTTATGAGTTGAGAGCACAACTTGCATTAACCTATGACATTATTTATTTGGTTTTCTTGGCAGAATAATTGAGAGGTCGCCATATAATCCAGTTCCAACATATATATTTAGTTTGATCCTTTCCTTAGGACATGCCTATTATGGTCACCTTTCTAAGAATGCTCAGCACTGTTGGGATACAAATGCCTTCTAACCACCATGAGGTTACAATCTATGAATGGAAATATTACTTAGAAAAAAAACGCACTGATGTTTTTATATTTTGACTTGTTAGTAGGGAAAATCAACTTGTTTGCATACAAAATTTATAAACAATTGTGAAACCATTCAATGTGCATTAAAATTTATAAGCATCAGGATAGTTATCTCAAAAGATCATTAGTAGTTTAACCATTTACCAAGGAATTCTATCTGGGATCAAGAGGAAAATATGAACCCGGGGTCTATTTGTTAAGGAACATCACTGTATTAAGAGTTTCTGCAAAGGCTCTGAATTGGAGTGAGACAATTGCCAAAGACGTTGTCACGGAAAAGGAGAATGGTTACCTGAATTTATATATAATTAGAGGTATGACTATGGCCCCCACCAAGTAAGCAATTGTCACATTCAATTGAAAGTTGGGATATTTTTTAACCATTTGCTTATCTTTTCAAAAAGGACGTTAGGAAGAGATGTATATACATACGTACGTATGGATAGATGGATGGATTTATATTTGAGAAAACCCATTTAATTATATGTGGCCATAAACTTTTTTTATCTAACAAAAGGTAGTTGCTCTTTAAGATTTTTTATCACATGCATTGGGTTTTAAATTTGATGATTGAAAGAGTCAGTGATGTGTTTCTTGCAAGGAATTTGCTATTAATAGGTGTGCAATATATAATATTATCTGTCACTTTCCCTTAATGTGGTCTGCAGGTTAAGTACAGAGATAAAAGCAACCTATTCAATTATGGACAGAGTCAAAAGCAACTATATATCTTGATTGTGGCAGTCCCTTTTGTTTTCTCTTTCATATCTCTTCTGCCAATGTTTAGAAAATAAGCCAGGCAAACTAGAATCTATGTACCAAGATCTGTGAATCATAGCAAGCAAAATATTGTGTAATAAGCTACTAACATATATGTACTTAAAAGCTCTCCATTGGAGTTTTTTTATCTAATTTAAAGAAGTGCTATCTGAAATAAAGTATCAAATGCCTGTAGTAGATAACCAGGGTCAAACATAGAAATAAACAGGACATAATTGTCCTTTCTTTTCAGTAACAGTATTATAATGCTTAATTTAGTAGAAACTTGGCATTAATAAAGTAACTATATTCCAATCTAATTGTAGTTCCTGGATGCTGTTTCAAACAACTCTAGAAAATATATAATAGCAATCTATTGGGGCATTTACAACTACATGGATCACTGATAGGATATTAGCTTTGCTAAAGCCCGATTTGAGTCACACATGTCACATGGATATACATGTAGTCCTCCAATTACGAATGTAATGAAGCTTGACAATTACATTCATAACCCGAAGATTCATTGGAGTGCATCACGTAAAATGAACGTGAAAACTCCCTGCTTTTGCTCACGCATTTGCTAATTGAATGTGCAGGTCGTTAAGTACATGAGGTATCTCAGAGTAGGGAAGGCCATGGGGGGAGGCCTAGTGATGGAACAGGCCACCTGCTTAAGACCACCCAAGGCTTCCCCGACCCACTGAGATACCTCATACAATTGCTTCCCCACCCATCCTGCCGTGCCGGGTCACTTACCTTGCAAAGATCTGTCGCCTCTCTGCCACGGTTTCTTTGAGAGCGGGACAGTTTTGCTTCCAGCATCTGATGGGCTTGCAAACACTTTTGCAAGAGTGAAATGTTCTGGGTACAGTGGGGCTTCAGGCTGCAAGATCACAGCACCCAGAAGCTTTCAGTCTTCAGGTAAAACATTTGCAAGCCAATGGGATACTTTGAGGAAATGAAATCACACTGCCTCAAAGCATCCCATCAGCTTGTAAATGTTTTGCATGGAGACTGGAAGCTTCTGGGCACTGGGATCTCATGGCCTGAAGTCCCGTGAGATCATGGTACCCAGAACATTTCACTCTCGGCGCACGAAAAGTGTTTGCAAGCTGATTGGATGCTGGAAGCAAAGAGGAGACAGATCTTCGCAAGGTAAATGAGTCCGGGGAGGCAGGATGGAGGGGAAGCAATTGTGGAGAGTGGGGGGAGATAGGCAGAGTAAATGTTGCAGTGCCTCTGTAGTCATTCGTAAGGGTATACAACTGCTGTGGTGCTGCAACATTTGTAATTTCGGGACTGTGTCTTAAATACTTCAGGGGAGGGGTTATTGCGTAACTTCGAATGATCACTAAGTGAACTGTCGTAACTCGAGGATTACCTGTAACAGATCTTTGTCAAATATGCATGTATTAATACTGATTGCCCTTCAGTATATAAATCCCCACCCATTTCATTATTTGAAACCCACTTCCACCTTTGAATTAGATGAAAAAGAACAAATCAAATCAAATATCATTAGCAAATTTATAATATCATCACCTGACATATTACTTCACTGGATTGTTTATGGATATTAAACAGCATAATATGAATATTAACCTGTTGCAGTCAAAGAAGTTGTAGTACAAGTATCACAGAATGGAACAGGAATCTTTCAAGTTGCCTTGGTTTAGTTATTAAAGCATCTTATATAGAATGGCCCTATGCAGCTTCCCAGGAAAATAACTAATAAATTGAAAATATTAATGCATATTTTCTTAACATAGAAACAAAGCATTTATATTATTATATAAATTATAAACAAATTATATAAATAAAATTGGGCATCCACATGTTAGAGACAGTGTCTACAGCAGCATACGGCCCAGATCACATAGTTTGTTGAGTTACAAATATTAATATTAAACTTTACGCACTCAAGGCACTTTTGCTTTTCTATCACTTTAAAAAAATATTTTGCTATCTACATTTTATGTGCTGCTTGAATTTATTTATGTTGATCATGGTATATCAGAAATTTAAACTCTTTACAGATATGAAATATTTACAATTATACATATAGCAGCATTTAATATAAAAATAAAAATAATTGTGAAACATTTAATTTTTGGTCACATTTATTATGGTGACTCTGGTACAATAAGCTAAAATTGGGAAAGTGTAGAGTGTTTCTCAAATGGTTAGGAAGAGAAAGTAATGTATGGTTAGTTACAAAAGTTTTTCCCTAAAAATAATTTTTAGATGAACAGATTTAATGTTCCTGGCTTTTTTTAAAAAAAGAACATTAAATGATTCTATTACTAAAATACTTAAAAAGAGTTTACAAAGAAACATTTTGTTTTAAATTTTATTTTAAATTAAAATATATTGTCCTCCATCGATGCTCTGCAAAGAGGTAGTAAACAGTCACCACCCAAAGAATTCACTGTATGTGTCCACTTAATGTTTTCATTTACTTTGGCTTATAACCTTCTAGAAATCCATACTGTTCAAATTATGATGCCATATTCTTTTCTTTCTTTCTTTTCTTTTTTTCAGAATAGTGCAATTGTATGAGAACCATTTGAGATCTGTTACTAATTACTGAGCTTTAAACATCTGGCTTGCATGTTCCAGAAGAATTTGTCTCCAAGTAATTATGTAGAATTTGCATTAAAGAAAACCAAGTTGCACATAATGCATTGTCATTTATTGCCAAGTAAGAATTATAGCCTTTGAATATCAAGTGGAAACAAATACAATCCATTTCTTTGCATGGGAACTCATTTACCTACATTACTTACCTGTACTGATAAACTCCCACAACTCTGGATTGTGTATAAGTAATAACAGCAATTAAAACCAGAACATAACACTGCCTTAAACAAGAACAGCAAAAGTAGGTAACTACTAGAAATCTTCATTCTGAGTCAAAGATCCATTGAAAGAGAATGATCTTATATATTGTATGAAATATCAGAAGTATAGGGTATTTCCAGAATTAATATATTCTACAATTCAGGAGCTGCTATAAAAAGGCCCATATTCATTCTCCTGTTGACTATAGAGTTGGAACTTTCAACAAGTCCTGTCTACATGATTTGCAGATCAGAACAGCAGAGGTTAGCAAGATGATCTTTGATACTCAAGAATCACAGGAATTCAGCCTTAATCATATGAATCACTCAGGCAATGTTAGAGTGTTAATCTCACCTTAAAGCTTCACTTTAATGAAATATTATTCTTTCCATGTTTTATGGCTGATACAGTTAGCACCTTATATGACCAGAAGGAAGGAGCACAATGAGCCAAATAGGAGGTCATATTTCTCTGAAAGATATTTATTTTCCCAATCTTTTCTTTTTTAAAACTGCTTTAAAGGTCAAGGTGATACTTTGACACTAAAACAAATGTTAAACGAATTGTTGTAACAAGAAAGCTGCTCATTTCCATCCGATTTTTGTCTGGTTGAACATTTTGGTAAGCATTCTGTACTTACTACACACACACACACAAATACACATTAATATAACAGTTAAATAATATAAGGAATAAATTACCTAAAAGTAAGCCACACTTTATTTGTGAGCATTATTTCTCATTAGAAATGTATAGATTTAATGCTAATGTTAATGCTATAAAATGGCATTGATATGAGGATGCATACAAAATATGTATCAAAGCCAATATCATATCTGTCAAGCATATGTGTGAAAATAAATAAAAACTGCTTTGACAGGAAGCATTTTTATAGTTCCCATAAAGCAGGGAGGAGGAGGGAGAGAATGACAAGGTTTGTCCTCAGCATAGTTCAAAGACATAGGCCATACTGACTTTTATTGCAAATGGGAGCAAAAGTTCATGAAGGAAATGGCACAGCACCAAAACATTCACAGAAGTATGTGCAGCTAATTACTGTATATTCTCTAGAGCTAGCAATTAAATCCCAAACAAGCAGAAATGAACTACATTGCAAAACTGTACCCTGACAACTATTATGTAAGTGAAGAAGATTTATCTTTCTGGATTTATCTTTGTGGCAAAAATAGCAGTGTATCGATTTGTTTTAAAAATCTGTGGTATGTTTATAAAAGTTGTATGTCAGGCTACATGGATTATTTTTAGCACAGCATTAACATTTAATATCTAAACAAAATGGTCTGCTTCTGGTAGAAATAGCCAGCATTTCAGAAGATAGGCTAAAGATTCAGAATGTTCTCAACAAACACTTAGTCCCTATCCTACAAAATGAAATTCAATAATGAGAAAAGTAAGGTTTTACATTTAGGCAAGGAAAACCAAATGCACAGGTATGGAATAGGTGGTTCCTACAGCAATAGCAGTAACTGTGTGAGGAATCTAAGAGTCCTAGTGGACGATCACTTAAATATGACCCAGCAGTGTGCTGCAGCCACCAAAAAAGCCAGTGCAGTCCTAGGCTGCATTAACAGAGGAATAGAATCAAGATCATGTGAACTGTTAGTATTGCTTTATAATGCCTCTGTAAGACCACACTTGGAATATTGCATCCAGTTTTGGTTGCCACAATATAAAAAAGATGCTGAGACTCTAGAGCAGAGTGCAGAGAAGAGCAACAAAGATAATTAAGGTACTGGAGGCTAAAACATAGGAAAAACGGTTGCAGGAATTGGGTAAGTCTAGTTTAGTGAAAAAAAGGACGAGGGGTGACATGGTAGCAGTTTTCTAATATCTAAGGGGCTGCCATACAGAAGAGGGGGGTCAACTGATTCTCTCTTCAAAGCACCGGAAAACAACCTAGAAATAAGGAAAATTGTTAGAACAATTAATCAGTGGAATGGTTTGCCTTCAGAAGTTGTAGGTGCTCCGTCATTGGAGGCTTTTAAGAAGAAATTGGACAGCCATTTCTCCCGAATGGTATAGGATCTCCTGCTTGAGCTTGAGGGGGTTGAACTAAAGGACCTCCAAGGTTCCTTCCAACTCTGTCATTCTGTTATGTGATGAATGAGAAATGGTAGTTGCTATGGCTTGTAAAAAATCTTTGTACATTAGAATTTCCAAAGCAACTTCCATGGAAAACAATCCCTCATATTATTATATTGATATATTAAAAACTCAAAACATATTTTACTTACTAAAACCTTATTCCTTTTGAAAAATGGACTAAGTTATGCAGGGCAAAAGACTTGAGCAAGTTGACTGTGTTTTTATGCTGGCCTTGTGTCTTACAGAATGCCAAATTGTTCTCATTAATCTTGGAAATCCAAAAGGAAGCTATGTTCACTTTCATTTCATTATGATACAACTGTCCAAATGATTGAGAATTCTACCTTATCTAAACTAAGGAATACATGCAGAGCTGAGTAACATATAGCATCAAGCCCAGAACTTTAGCTTAATAGCAGCTTGGATGTAATTATTACCAAATTGCAAATTTAGCAATTGTAAGAGGTGATTATTAAGCTTTACTACAAGCAATCTTGCTTGAATAGGCTAGGAGGGAGAAAATAAATACCTAGATATTTAGAGGAGTTTATCTGCTCAATGAGTTTACCACTTTATCCATCTAATTGGGGATTTGAAGCATTTCCTGGAGAATACCAATACTTTGGGTTTTGGGTAGTTCATTTGAAGCTGTTCGCTAGAGAAGTAAAATGATAAAGCTTTAAATATCTGCCCATCTGATTCAATTTTGCTGGGTTTGCTCACTTTTGGTTCCTTTGATTAAAGAATATCAGATATCAGAACTCTAGAAGCTCGCTTTGTCTGTAGCACTGCCTGCCCTCTGGAATAAGGTCCTTCCTGAGAACTGGATGGCCCCCATTCTGCTGTTATATAGCGAGATTGTAAAATTCAAATCATCAAGATCTTTGATGAAGTAAAGTGAGACTCCTTGCTTCTTCCATCTAATCTGTTGTTCTTGCTATCTTTTATCTTTATTTTTTACAATTATTTTAATTGGTTTGTTGTACTTCTCTTGTTTTAGTTTTTGTGAGCCTTTCTAAGGTCTTCATGAGTTGGACTGGATACAAATTAGATAGACAGATAGACAGACATCTTCAGTGGCCTACTTGGGTTATAGACAAAAAGGTGCATCAACAGTGCAAAGGAGAGTATCAACTGAATGATAGGCAAAGAAGGGAGGATTTTGCATAGCAAACATCTCAACAATATTATTAATGTAAAAATTGGATAATAGTGAGGTTAGGAACTCTTTGCTAGTAAGATTACCAGAAATTTTACCTTGAGTAGTATCCTGATATAATAGTATTATTAGGCTAAGAAGACAATGCTCTATTGCTGTAGCATCTAACTTCCTCCATAGTCATTCTATAACAATTACATAGAGAGTTGCCTGTAACATTTTTAAGCTAAGCAATATAATATAGTACATTGATTCATGGTTGAGTGTTTAGACCTGAAGCTGGATTGCTTTAAGATGAAAAATGTTTGGGGCAACATCCAATACAGAGATTTGTGGAGATACAGTAAATTTAGCATATATATATATTCTGATTACAGATAGAAGGCTAATTGGTTTTAAAATTGCAAAGTCACATTTATGTATGTACGTAAATATTTAGAGGATTTATATGACTGACAATCTCATGCAATTATTCTAGGTTGCTGACTACAATCCATAGAAATCATAGTTAAAAAGAAAAGTATCCCCCCCCCCCAAGTGCCAGATCAATTATCCTTGCAGCTCAACTCCTATTCTAGCTTAATGCATGTGAGAAGAGCCAGGTCTTCATAGCCTTCTGAAAGGCTAAAAGAGTAGGAATCCCTCAGACTTCAGGTGGGAGCCTGTTCCAAAGGATGTGAAACAACTGCAAAGGTGTACCTCCAATGTCCCATCAGATGACAACATTTGAAGGAGAAGACCTGGAGCACCCTCTCTCTATCTAACCTATTAGGACAGGCAGATATTTTCAAGGAGATGTGGTTCCCACAAGTAACCTTTGCCTGGGGCAAGTAGGTATTTAATGGTGATAACTAACACTTTGAATTGCACCTGGAAAGCAACTGGAAGCCAGTGGAGTTCATGCAACAGGGGTGTTACTTGGATGAACTGTGTGCCATTGCATTCTGGATTATTTGCAGCTTTCATAACAACTTCAAAGGCAGTCCCATATAGACCGTGTTGCAGTAATCCAAACAAACATTTATTCATGTTTTCATAAATTTAGTATTGCTAGAGTTAAGCCAATTTTTAAGGAGACATACAGGATTATTTGTGGCTACACAGAGAAATCAAGGTCATCACTCACCATATAGGATTTAATTGTACGAATTCTGATTGGACTAAATAGTTGCCAGGAGCTTTGCTATTTTTCAATTGATAAATTTGTTTTTGGATCTTGGGAGGTGAGACTGAGGGCAGTTAAAAACCATTCCTAAAAATCTTAGAGTTACTTGTTAAACTTCTAATGCTCTAATATAAATGGATTTTAGCTGTATTTTCCTTAGCCTTGATTGAGACTTTTGGATGAAACAAGTCTATTGGAGAACTCCCACAGTTCATCTTACCTTACTAGATAAGTTGTCTTCCACATTTATAAAATAAATTAACAATAATTTGGTGTATGGGAATCTTATATTTTACCAAGCCATAGGACAGTGTTGGTCCTTTAGCATTTGATTCTTGAGATCAGGAGAAATTACAAGTTGCTGTTCATAGTTTGATGAATGCCTATAGTTTCTTCAGTCAGTTAACTGCTACAGAGCAAAATAAGTCTGCTTAATTTGAGGTCTACAATATTGATCTTATCTAGAACCAAATATGCAAAACAGCAGGCTGCTCTCTTTTATCTTTAGTTATATGAGACATCTATAAAGCAGGAAATGGTAACCTTTTATGTCAGAAACCATTAAGAGGTGCTGAATACACATTTTCCTTAATTGAAAAGCCTTAACCATTAGAGCTGCATGCAGCACTATTCCCAGTGTCAGCTAAACAATTTTAAACAATATATTCACTTCTAAAACATTTTAAAAGATTCAAAACTCATGTAAATATATCTTAAATCTATTTATTTATGTATATAAGACCTAAAATTGGCTTGACTCCAAAACAGTACTTGCTAAACACTTCTGCATACTAGGACTGTCCATATCTAATTTTAATCAATTCCCTGTCATGCTACAAATATATCTTGGATACTACAACTGTGTTGTTACATTTTTGTAAACTTAACTGAAAATTCACAGAGAGCATTGGTATAATTTATATGATTATTCCAATCGGTTAATACCATGTTTTCCCCAAAGGAAGTTGTTAGAAAGAAAAAACAGATAAGAATCAATATGAGCACAAACAGAAGCTTTATATTATGGTCATATTTCCCATCTTGTGAACTTTGGCTTGCTAACTCTACCTTAAACCAAACTTGGAGATTGCTCTCCCATTCCAGATTCATAAGAAATAAGGTCTGTGTGACATGCTTGCAAATGAAACTGCATGTATGAATGTATATAAGCATGTATATCTTCAAGGAGTTGCTATGAGACATGACCACAACAAAACATATAAATTATAATTGAATCAACAACTTTTAATTAAAATTCATTGTCTGTAAAATAAAGAATCCACTTTATCAAATTAATTCATTCTTTGTCTGCATATAATTTCTTTCTTTACACACACACACTCAGAAACCATCTCACAGATCAAGTTAAAAAAACACAGTTCCTCCTTCTTTCCATTGAAAACAGAAAACAACAGAATAAACATTGGGGATGGAACAGTTTCACTATTTTAAAGGTAAATGAGGAAACAAATTAGATGACTGGAAAATAGACTAGGAAAAAATTGAAAACATAGAAGTTCTTCTACATTATTTTCAAAAAGTTAAATTTACTCAATAAAACTGTTTCTAGAGCAGGAACTAATTTCAAGCTAATTTGTAAAGGGATCTGCATTATTCAGTAGTGATGGAAGTCATGTTCACCTCTGCCCATTATTGATTGATTATGTGCCATCAAGATATTTTTGACTCTTAGCAACCATATAAATTTTCTCCGTGATGATCTGTCCAAACTTGATTTTTCTAATGGTGTACCTACTGCCATTGTAAATGAATCCATCCCCCTTGCGCTGTTCATTGTTTTCTTCTCTTTCCTTTCACTGTTCCCCATATCTGAACATTCTCCAGAGAGCTAGGTCTTTACATAATGCATCCAAAATAAGATAGTTTTATTTGTTCAATGATGCATTTGTTCATTTTGGGTCTACGATGTTCTCAGGAATTGTCTCCAACATCACAATTCAAAAATATCGGTACTCTTCCTATTGTGCTTTTTCAAAGTCTGACTTTTGCTTCTATATACTGTCACAGGGAATACCATGGCTTGCATAAATCTGACCTTCATAGCTATATACAAATCACAGCATTTGAATAACCTTTCTAAGGCCTTCATTGCTGCTCTGCCAAATGCAAGTGTGTGGCATATTTCTTGACTGCATATTATTCCTTTACTGTTAATGGTTGATTCTAAAAGACAGAGTCTATCCATCACTTTGATATGTTCATTGTGTTCATTGTGGTTGTTCTACCTCTTTTCATTATTTTTGGTTTTCTTAGTCCATTTTTCCACTGTGCTTCTTGACTTTTATTACTAGGATTTGCAAATCCTTTGCATTTTCCTCTGTCAAGGTAATGTCGTCAGCATAGCACAGTTTATTGATGTTTCTTCCTCCACTTTTAAAATCATAACCATCTTCTTCCAATCTAGTTTCAAGGCAGCTGTTTTTATTACTTTTATGCCTCCATCCATACACCCACCTAATTCTCAGATAATTCTTTTGAAAGAAAAAGAAAACTCTTCACCTTCCTATCAGGTAAATTACCAGAGCTTTAAAACCTTATTGATGTCACAACTTCATATTAAAATTAATTGGCTTAGTTGTCTCAAATTTGACAGGATCATGCTTAATATCATTTCATGATCAAAACATTTTGCCCAGCTGCACATCTGAAGTGTGAATGGTTCGAAGCGAATGGTTTAAAAAATGTTACAACAAACAAATGGAAATATCTGTATAGGAGCAATAGTCTGGGAAGATAATAGTTTTCCAGGTGGTTCTGTGATGAGATGGTAATTAGATAGCTGGATATGTTTCGCCACATCAGCTAGTAATATTTCCTTGATACAATTGTATGAAAACAATATTCATACTTTCACAGTCTGCATATATAAAATGTTTTTAGAAAGGAACAATAAATTTTTTTTCACATGATTGCATAATTCCAGAAACATTATCCTTTACGGTTATATAGGTTTTTCCTTTTCAACTTACATTAATAGAATTATTTTGCAACCTATTTTTTTTTTGTTTTCATTTTCACAGCAGGTGATAGCATTCATAAATCTGCTGTGAACAGTTGCCAATGAATATTCATATTAGATATATCTGATTGCAGTTCTTTGACATTTTTATTTGATTCAAGCAGAGGAAGAAAGTTCTTATTTCATAATATATTCCAACTGGTACATTAACTGCTTATTGGTTGTTATGGTAGAATAATTGGTGAAGCAACATACATCTAATTTGAAACAGGCATATGAGCAATATCTGAGAAAGGTAATTGACAGAAATTGGAAAGAAGGAAAACAAAGCATTAAAAAATCAAATACACAGGTTTGGCTTCAGTCTAAGTTGACAAAATGAGAACAGCCATAGGGCGGTAGCTATCAAAACACATACCCTGATTTTGGAAAAATTACAAATGATCAGCAAGATGTTTTATTTTAACTCGCAATAATTTAATAATGAAGAATAAAAATGCAAATTTAAAAACTAATCATATTGCCCTATTTTTAATAGTTTATAGTTATCTGCAAAATACATTAATATGCTGCCTTTTCTAGTTTCTCTTACTGATTAGTTTTACATTTGTATTTTGTTTATGTAAATCAGCCTGTCCAAACCTAGAATCATCTAAATTCATTGGGACTATAGTTCCCAAAATTTTGGTAATTACAGTCCCACTATAATTAGGAAAGGTTGGGAAAGGATGATAATTATAAAATCATCATGGATGTTTTATGGAATGCAACAAAGAATTCCTTTATAGCTTATTTCTTAGAGTCAAATATGATTAACATGGATAAAATTCACATAAATAAATAAATGGTAAAACATAGAGAGACACATACTAGTGATATACAAAGGGAGTCTCATAACTCTGTTATGGAGAATACAGTCTGCCATAATAATAATAATAATAATAATAATAATAATAATAATAATAATAATAATAATAATAATAATAATAATAATAATAATAATAATAATAATAATAATAATAATAATAATAATAATAATAATAAAGTTGGAAGGGACCTTGGAGGTCATCTACTCCAACCCCCTGCTCAGGCAGGAAACCCTATACCATTTCAGACAAATGGCTGTCCAGTTTCTTTTTTAAAACTTCCAGTGTTGGAGCATTCACCGCTTCTGGAGGCAGGTTGTTCCACTGGTTAATTGTTCTAACTGTCAGGATGTTTCTCCTTAGTTCTAGGTTGCTTCTCTCCTTGATTAGTTTCCATCCATTGCTTCTTGTTCTGCCTTCAGGTGCTTTGGAGAATAGCTTGACTCCCTCTTCTTTGTGGCAGCCCCTGAGATATTGGAACACTACTATCATGTCCCCCCTCGTCCTTCTCTTCATTAAACTAGACATACCCAATTCCAGCAACTGTCCCTTATATGTTTTAGCCTCCAGTCCCCTAATCATCTTTGTTGCTTTTCTCTGTACTCTTTCTAGAGTCTCAACATCTTTTTTACATCGTGGCGACCAAAACTGGATGCAGTATTCCAAGTGTGGCCTTACCAAGGCATTGTAAAGTGGTATTAATACTTTACGTGATCTTGATTCTATCCCTCTTTAATGCAGCCTAGCACTGTGTTGGCTTTTTTGGCAGCTGCAGCATATTGCTGGCTCATATTTAAGTGATTGTCCATTAGGACTCCAAGATCCCTCTCACAGTTACTACTACTGAGCAAAGTACCACTTATACTATACCTGTGCATTTGGTTTTTCTTGCCTAAATGTAGAACCTTACTTTTTTCACCATTGAATTTCACTTTGTTAGATAGCGCCCAGTGTTGAAGTCTGTCCAGATCCTCCTATATCTTAAGCCTATCTTCTGAAGTGTTGGCTATTCCTGCCAGCTTGGTGTCATCTGTTGTCCTATTTTTCTGTGGTCCCAACTCCTGCTTACAATTTCCAACTAATTTCCAAATTCTGAATAACTGCTAATTCCATTTATTCTCTCAGTCTGATCAAATCCTTAGTATGTTATCATTGAAGCAATTACTATGCCTGTAAAATTAGGAAAATGATAAAAAAAAATCTATTTTCATTTCAAATTAGGAAGCAGATGGATAAATAATATTGTGAGGCTTTCTAGCAAAACTGTTAATTGCATTATTTATGAAATATAGTTTACACATTTACCTAGTTCCTGATTTATTGCACACTATAAATATACATTTTTGCATTGAAAGTTATATGTTGATGAGAACAAGGTGAAAGATGTTAAAGGAAATACAAGAATACCATCAAACAATAGTAGTCCATCAAAATGTATGATATGAGTTTCAGGCTCTGACTTGATCTCTGTAAAGCAAGTTAAGCATAGAGCTAAAAAGAGATGATGATAGACTAAATATCATAAGCAAGAAAAGGAGAATAGAAAGGGGAAATGGAACGCAATTTGGATTATATGCAGAAGCTGCCAAACCAGTTGTTAGATAAGGTAGCTTGGCAAAGCAGCATAAATTATATATATAAATTCAATGATCAGTGTCAATAGAAAAGGAACTTTTCTTATAACTGGATTAAAAAAACCCTAATATATAAATAGTCATGATTTTATTTTTCTATTTCCTTAAAAGTGCACTATAGTTTCACAATGCATCCTTTCCTTTTAGCTTTCCCAGAGCAATTGTATTAAAATAGCTTCTTGCTATATCTAAAATTTCCCATGAGTACATGTTCCAATCCAAGGGTGCTTTTTCAAAAGGCAACTGGACTTTGTT
Source organism: Azemiops feae (assembly GCA_023970755.1). Lineage (NCBI taxonomy): Eukaryota > Metazoa > Chordata > Lepidosauria > Squamata > Viperidae > Azemiops > Azemiops feae. The sequence continues at coordinate 1,718,720 of JALGBA010000164.1, read as the reverse complement.
TTTCCTTGAAGATGTTTCGCTTCTCATCCAAGAAGCTTCTTCAGTTCTGACTGAATGATGGAGGATGGAAGGATTTATAATCCTTGCAGCACTCTTTCTGAGAGTCGTTGAGGCCAGTTGGAGGTTTATCTGTGATCTCAGGTCACAGGCATAGTGCTAATCCATTTCATCAGATCAAAAAGGGAGGTTCAACTTGGAGGAAAAAAAGCTGTTTTGTTTACTCAGCTATACCTAGAAAGGCAGGTTTCATTTGAACATTATCAATCAAAACATTGAATTACATATTCCAACTTGTAAATGTTAAGGATTTACTATTTTACTTGGTACCCTTTGCTCATGTGCATATGAAAACTAGAAAAAAAGTGCCCAAAAAATAAAAAATAAAACCAGATGTCAGAATAAGAAATCTTTTCACATGTGTATACACAAAACAGTTTTATGTATGGTGAGATTTTTTTAAATGAGAATACTTACATTTAACATCAAGATATGAATTGGTCCATACTGTTACTCAGGCAAATAAGGCAAATGGTGGTGAAAATAATTTAAAAGGTAGAAAGCTTGCTCTGGAAATGAAGATTAGACAATAGAAGGAATGGAGATAGTGTAGGTAAGATTAAGCTTTTCCTTTCTGCAAATCAGTAGCCAATTTGGCCCTAGAACAACTCAGAGAGATCATATTACAACATATTACGGCTAAATTTAAAAAACTGCAACAGAACATCATATCATATAGTTGAAAGGGACCTAAGGAGTCCTCAAATCTGCACACTGCAGGTTTCACTACACCAAGCTAATATGTTTTGAAAGAAAAGATGAAATGCTATGTTATTAAAATCCTGCACAGTTTCTCCAGCCTACTTGAGAAAGCTTCTATTATTGTATTCTACAGGATCTTCCCACATACTGAGATCTTCAGAGATTATGACCTACAAAGTGCTGCTCTAGCCATCACAGTTCTTTGTATTGAAATCATGCTGAACTAAGGAACATAGTATTTTTGCCTTTTAAAAATTAGTTTTTTTAATTGTTCATTTTAATTGCTTTTAAATATCAGGTATTAATTCTGCTTTTATGTTTTGTTGTTTCTCAGGTATTCTTAACAAGCAACTTGCTTCTAGAAATAAAACAAGGGTGTTGTAAACCGAGAAAAAGTCCAGTTTGCCACTCCTCTTAACTTAAGAGGGGAACCATAACAATGTATAACCGACCTACTCTATAGTTCTTGTTCCAAACAGCTCAGCTACAAGTGAATTCGTGGTAGAGTTGTAGGCATTCAGATGTTAATCTGTATAACAATTTTGAAATCCATGGGCTTGTCATTCTCAATTTTCTCTAACAAGCAGGTTTTTTTCTGAGTGCAGCTTTTTTCAACATACTATTTTAATACAAATTTTTCAAATAACAATAATTTTTCCAGTATATACTTCTTTAAGAATTTAATTATCCCTCATCTACTTTTTTGATGACTCCTTGGTGCTCTCTAAACTTGTTTGCTTGCATATATTTCATTACCCAATTAGGTAACTTCATCAGTACTAATAAGTGTGGGGTTTACTCCATGTTTATATACAATAGCTTGTCCTGCCAGTGTTAGTGAAGAGAGCACCGAGGATAGACCCATTTAAAACTTTTTTAAAAATTGTTTGGTTCCTGTGAAAATGCTTTCTGTCATATGAATCTGCCCATCAACTGAAATAATCAGTGCTTTGCTGCATTTCCTCAGTTACTTTCAATGGATTTGAAGCTCCCTTTCAAATTAGCTTAACTCATCAGCATCTTATAAGAATAATCTATTTTACTGGCCCTGTTCCAAATATTGAGGAACTAATTTAGCCTGATATCAACATCTGCATTTTGAACAGTGATTATTTAAAAAAGTGGTCTGACTACACTAATCCCTTTTCCATAAACAGCTGCTCACAAACAAAGGTCTTCAGAGATTCACAATCTACAGTCACATGATAATAAATGTAAGCAAGCAGCAGAGTCTTGCTTCTTCTCCTGTATGTTGGCATTATAGTGATTTGCCATATAATCAAGGTTCTGTTTACAGTCTCAGTATATATACTGTATTATAGCATTTCTGTGTTTTAACATTATGCTGCATTTTTATATAGCAAATTATTGTTGGACATTTGGAAATATTCCTGTTTTTTGCTGCTAAAGCTAAACTGGTACTATTTTTGTTTTCATGATCACTGTTTCCCACCTTCTTTATATATATTTCTTTTTTTGTTTCTGCTGTTGCTTTGGAGTATTCACAATGTACACAGTCTGTAATATGCACAAAAGTTTACATTTGCAAATTCTTAGTGAATTAGTCTCCTTTCATTGAAAGCATCTGTAATGTATTGGCCACAACTGTTTTAAATCACTTGCTTAATGTCTGACCTACATTGCTGTATTGTTTAACCGTTGCTGTTACTGAAAGCCAGACTGGCTATCTCCAAGCTGATAATGAGGTTTGGGGCGGGAAACTGTTACTTTAAATCTATTGGTTGCCACCTAGAGGCTAACTGTATAAATAGCTGTGTAGCAGCTATTCACAAACCGGGCAAGGAAATGGGCCATGCAGACGGCCTGAGCAGGTTGCCCCTGCCACATGTGGAGCCAGATCCAGCTCTGGCTGCATGCATCCTGGCTATCCAGGATTTGCCGGAATCTCCCCTTCACACTGGGGACATAGCTGCTGAGACAGCAGCTGACAAAACGCTGAGTCGTGTGCTAAACTGGGTACACACAGGATGGCTGGACAAATGTTCAGGGCCAGAATTTCAGAATTTCTTCATGAGAAAAGATGATCTTTCAGCTCATAAGGGGTGCATCCTTTGGGGAAGTAGGGTCATAGTCCTGAGCTCTTTAAGGCCCAGGGTCCTAGAGTCTCTGCACGAGGATCATCCGGGAATAGTCCGGATGAAGGCACTTGTGAGGAGCTACCTTTGGTGGCCAGGGCTAGATAAAGCCATCGAGGCCCAAGTACGTGGTTGCTACACGTGCCAGCAATCCAGACCGGAGATGCCGCAAGCCCCTGTCCACCGATAGGAGGACATACACACCGTGGTCAAGAATCCACATCGATTTTGCCGGGCCCTTTCAGGGACAGCTGTTTCTAATAGTGGTAGATAGCCATTCTAAATGGTTAGAGGTCGCACCAGTCCCTACTATGACCACTGCCAGGGCCATCCAGGAACTGCGCAGAATCTTTGCAACACATGGACTTCCAGACGTGTTAGTCTCTGACAATGGGGCTCAGTTTACCGTTTCTGAATTCCAGTCTAATACGGCACGCCACGTCGGCTCCCTTTCACCTGGCCTCGAACGGCCAAGCGGAACGCATGGTCCACACAACCAAGGAATCACTAAAACAGATTGTCACAGGGGATTGGCACCACAGACTGGCAGATTTTCTACTTTGCCAATGCACAACTCCCTGTACCGCCACGGGCAGAAGCCCTGCCGAACTCAGATGGGGCCGATGTTTGATCACCAGGCTGCACCCTGACCAGGTCGCCTTGGACTCTGCTAAGCCAAAGGCACCTCGGAATTTGCAAGTGGGTGACTGGGTTTGGACCCGGAATTACGGGCAAGGGGCTTTGTGGGTAGCAGCCGTGGTTGTTAAGGTGTCGGGACCACTCTCTTATGAGGTGGTCCTGGAAGATGGGCGAGTCATTCACCGGCACATTGACCAGCTGCGTCGGAGGCTAGCGAACCAGTCGCTGGCTCAGACCTCTCAAGAGGGCCGCACGCAAGGGCCGTGCGACAGCGGCCCAACAGAGGAGCTCGCATGCTCCAACAGAACTCTTACTCAAGGAGACGGAGAAAAGGCCGTAGGAGAGCTTCCCCCGGACAGACAGACAGTATCCACTGAACAGGACTGGCAAACTGCGCTGAGGGACAGCCCTGCAGACTTTGATGCACGATTGGACTTTGGGTTGGGCTGACCAGGACCGGCTGGCCAAAGGGACCCGAGTCAACCTGACTTCACTGGACCTCAGAGTCCTGGCCTACCCAGCCAGGCAGGCAAGCGGGTAGACCGGGAGACCCCTGCACCCCCTAGATGTTCAGAATGGTCAAGAAGGCCGCCTAAATATCTGCAGGACTATGTCCAGCAATTGAGAGTTTGAGCCATCTAGGGGGAAGGGGTGTAATGTATTGGCCACAACTGTTTTAAATCACTTGCTTAATGTCTGACCTACATTGCTGTATTGTTTAACCATTGCTGTTACTGAAAGCCAGACTGGCTATCTCCAAGCTGATAATGAAGTTTGGGGCAGGAAACTGTTATTTTAAATCTATTGGTTGCCACCTAGAGGCTAACTGTATAAATAGCTGTGTAGCAGCCTTTAGGGATGCTTCTGTTCGGAGTTAATAAACTTGTTGTTGTTTCAACACTCTGCCTCATTCAATGCCTAAAGAACCGAAGATATAACAGCATCATTTCATTATTTTGTCATAAACCAAGGCCACAAGTAGGTATCTCTACTACAGGGATAGTTGCTTTAATTTTTCTAATATTGTTTTGCCAGAATGCTTATTGGGATAAATTACTACAATTTTGAACTTTTTTCACGGCCACAGAAATTAGAACTAGAAATTATCTACATAGGTTGCAACTACGTGGATTTAATTTAAATATAAGGAAAAACGTTTGTACAAACGTAGAATAGTCTAACTATGGAAATTGTGGATTCTTTATCCCTAGAGGATTTTTAAGGAGGGCCTAGAAAGTAACATTTCGTGGCTGATTTAAATTAATTTCCTGAACATTGCTGATGATTGGATTATCTTTGTGGCCCTTTCCAACTCCACATTTCTGTTATTCTACTCCACTGACTTACTCAAATAGCAAAAGGAATTACTAGCAGTTAGTGTTTTATTAGTTGCATTCTCCAGATTTTTTTTTTTTTTTTGCTATTGAAATAAAACAAGGAAAAGAAAGATATTCCAGCTAGAGAACGTTATGTCTGCTTTGAGCAGGAAATGAAGCTCTGGGTTATGAATATACTGTAATTTGAAAGAAATGCCCTTGAAGACCATCTGAAAGGTACAGCTTGTTCAAAAATCAATAGAGCAGACAGTTAAGAGTTGTACCTTTACTTGTATCCACTGCTTGATGAGGTTCATTGGTTGTCAATCAGCCTGGTTATCCCTCCCATGATTAGATATGCCCCAATCTTGGTGGCCTTTCGGAAGGCACTGAAAACCTGGCATGGGGGTTAAAAGATGTTAAAGGATTTGTAAGGGTTAGCTACAGTTTGAACATGGGTCCAGCCCATAAGTGGTGAAGTTCATTCTATTAAAATTCCTGTCCACTAATTTGGGTTTTTCAAGATTAAAGAATGTCAGGTTACATTGCAAAACGTAGGCCTAGTCATCTTGTATAATTCTGCTTAATATGTGCCCAACTCCAACTGAATATGAGTGTCTGTCCATGAGAAAGATATAAAAATATCACAGCAGATTGCAAGGATTCACTCATGCCAATCTTTCTCTAATAATGTCTAGTTTACCCTAAATAAGCTCCCCAGATAAAAATCCATTGACAAGATAGTTACCTGCTGTATCACTGAAATATTACCTCAACTACAACTTCTGGCCAAGCAATACTTGGATTTTAGGTTATTATTTGCCTATAATAATACTGTAGTAAAACACACACACAAACACACACACACACAATATTGTATTTTTGCTTTATAACACAGTCCATGTTACTCAAAGATGGAATTGACATAAAACATCTTCTCAATGTATTCTACTTATATAACAATTTAGAAGAAGAAGAAGACATTACAGAGAACAAAAAGCAATATGGAATCTGATCAAAATCTTTGCTGTATCTGCTGAAGTATGAGCCTTCTTTTAAGGAAGTTGCCTATTAGCTAGTGTTTTGAATATCCTTTTGTTTAGTAATATCAGGAAAAAACATCATTTGATGCCTTCATCACATTCCAGTTTTACCAAAAAGGCCTAGTAGCTCAGTAGCATACTGAGGTTCAACTGACATTGAATATGCCCAATTGCAATAAGCTTATAATATTCACGCAACAGGGTAGTCTATTTCACAGTATTTTTTCGTCTTGCAAACTCGGCTATTAAAATGCATTTAAAATAACTTCCTTTTCCTCTGGAGAATATTCCTATATTAATTGCTTTTGTCCTTAGGTGCCTGTAATTATTATTGTGCATGTGTGTTTAATCACTATGTATTCTCGCAGGGTTTAGGTCAAGGACCATTAACTGTAATGGTTAATTACCACAGTTTTGTTCTTGTTTATTGTCTAGTATTTCAAGTGTGGAACCCAGAATATAGTCACCACCGATAGTTTTCTTTTGTTAGCTACATTGTCATGTATTATACGCACGACTCATGACTTTTCATAAGGTTTGTTCACATAAGAACTGGGATGTATTCTGAAATATTATTTCAGGAATTCTCTTTACAATTTATTACAGCAATAATTGTTAATATTTCAGTCAATTTGCCAGAAATCTCATTTTGTGATGGGTCCATTGTTTATATTACTTATATTCTACTAACCTCAAAACATATCTATTGTAAGAAAAACAATTATTTTTGTATTCCTTAGGGTAGAGCTCATTGGTACAATTGTATCTAATTATGTTGGTGCTATATTAAATGTTTGAATTGATTAATTATAATTCATATGCAGATTAACAGCTTTTAAAGGTCAACACCTTTATAATTGTGCTGAGTACTTGTTTGTGTCTCTGTGTGCTTTGTAAATCTGATATTGAATTGATGTCTTAGTGGAATTTTATAATTATAGTTATAGAGCATGAAAGGAATGATGAGTACCAAAACTGGGTTGTAAACAAGTACAGTATGGTATCATTATTCTTATGCCCTCTTCCTAAAGCAGTGTGAATTTAGCAATAATGAGTTGTGTAATTATAGCAGTTTTTAACAACCATAGCATATCTCGAAATACCAGTATTATCTCATATAGAGTATATTCCCACTATAATCTATGTGATGATAATCTAAGTACTTTATGCACACCTAAAACCTGAATGCTCTGGATAATCTGTTTCCATGGCCCTTAGGAGCTGCAGTGTCATCAACTTGTCCATAACCCTTCTTTATACTTTGTTAACAGCTCTCCCTAAAGCAAGATTGGAAACATAAAAAAATATTCAGCACTACTGGTCCCCCAAAAAATGTTTCTTGAGGAAGGGCACAACATATCTCCTTCATATAATTTTACATTATTATAAATAATATAATAATAAAATATTTCAATGAAGCCAGTTAGGTCTAATGGTTAAAGCATTAGTCTCTAGCCTGGAGGACTAGTCCCATTTTAGGCATGAAAACTGGCAGGATGACTTTGGGCTAGTCACTCAGTGTCAGCCCAACTCATCTCACCTCAGAGTTGTTGTGTGGAAAATAGGAAGAAGGAGGAATATTAAATATTTTTGCTGCCTTGAGTTATTTATAAAGAAAAATAATAAAGGTTAGATAAAAAAATCTAAAATAAATTAGTAAAGTTAATTAGGAATGTAAGCAATAGGGTGCCACAAGATTCCATCTTAGGCACAGTACTCTTCAATATTTTCACAAATGACTTAGATGAGGAAATAGAAGAGGAACTCATAAAATTTGCTGATGACTCTAAGCTGGCAGGAAAAGCCAACACCCAGAAGATAAGGTCAGGATCCAAAAAGATTTTGACAGACTTGAACAATGGGCCCTATCCAACAAAATGAAATTTAATGTGAAGAAAAGCAAGATTTTACACTTAGGCAGGAAAAACCAATGGTACAAGTGTATGTTAGGTGAAACCTGGCTCAAAAACAGTAACTGTGAGAGGGACCTTGGAGTCCTAGTGGATGATCACTTAAATATGAGCAACCAGTGTGCAGCAGCAGCCAAAAAAGCTAATACAATCCTTGGTTATATAAACAGAGGCATAGAATCAAAATCACATGAAATAGTAGTACTGCTTTATAAAACCTTAGTAAGGCCACACCTGGAATACTGCATCCAGTTTTGGTCACATTACAAAAAAGATGTTGAGACTTTCAAAAAAGTGTAAAGAGCAACTAAGATGATTAAAGGCCTGGAGACCAAAACATATGAAAAATGGTTGAAGGATTTGTGTTTGGCTAGTCTAGAGAAAAGAAGGAATACTAGTATTCCAGTATTTGAGAGGCTGTCACAAAGAGGAGGGAGTCAACTTATTTTCCAAAGCATCAGAGGGCAGGACAAGAAACAATGGATGGAAACTAATCAAAGAGAGAAGCAACCTGGAATTAAGGAGAAAGTTCCTAACAATGAGGACAATTAACCAGTGGAACAGATTGCCAGTAGAAGTTGTGGGTGCTTCATCACTGGAGATTTTTAAGAAGAGACTGGACAGTTACTTGTTTGAAATGGTATAGGGTCTCCTACTTGAGCAGAGGGTTGGACTAGAAGACCTCCAAGGTTCCTTCCAGATCTATTCTGATTAAGATTAAATAAACATTCCATAATTATAGATAACTGATGATAATGTATGTAATAGATGTGATTACACATTTTACTAAGACAAAACTAAGTAAACTGTATCATGGTTTATAGTTGAACAAAGTTGTACTGGAAGTTTTCTGGGTTAAGAAAGAGTTACACTAACATATACATTTTGAGATATTATAAATTAGATTTGTAAAGTTGAAGGAACGGCAGGGCAGAAAAACAAAGAGTGAACCTGACTAACCATGATCTTAAGCCTTTCTTAAGGTCTACCTCATAGTAAAAGGACAGTGAAGCAAACTTATTTCTTTAACTGTATTGCATCCATAGAGAATCATAGATTGGCCCCATTTGGTGTTGATCCAGAACTGCTGTTAAGATTATTTTTGGAACTTGTCATATAAAATCACTCAAATTCATTTGGAACTGGAATACAGCCTTGCTCATGGTGACTCCTGCTTTAGTCACCTTCTGTTTGGATTACTATAATATGCTCTACATGTGACTGCCCTTCAAGAACAGTTGGAAACTGTAACTGGTCCAAAACACTGTGTTGCAGGTAGTTTTGGCATTTTTCATTAACCCCATATAACACCACCATTCTGTGAGCTATTCTGACTCCCAGAAAGCTTCTGGGTACAATTCAAAGTGCTGGGAATCACCTATAAAACTCTCTATGGAAGAGGGTCAGGCTATTTACAGTATCACCTTTTTTGTATTGCTTTTCCCCAGCCCACTACTATCGCATCTAATAGAGAGGGATTCTCTGGTTTATTCTGGGTTGTTTCTTCTTCTCCTCTTCCTTCCACTCCTCCTGCTCCTTTCCCTCCTTTTCCTCCTTTCCCTCTTCCTCCTCCTCCTCCAAACTTCAAAGAAACATTAACAAAATTAAACAACAAAATTAAATGAACAATGTTTGATACACGAAGACTTAAGAAAATCACAAAAAGACAAAACCATGTTAAAAGTATATTCTGAATTCACCTTATAAGTCTTTTAAAAATAATCCTAAACTTTCATGGTTGACCAAACTTTTCCAGGAATTTTTCACAAAGGGTAAGAATGTATCATTTTCTGAATAATCAAATATATAATTTTATTAAAAATTGCTAAGTCATACAATTTCTGAAATCCTAACCTAAAACATCTGGGAATACATACATACATACATACATACATACATATATATATATATATATATTGATAAAATCCTTACAAGAAAAAAGCGAACACCAGGATAAAAATAAGCAAGACTTTTTAATATAAACAAGCCTGTAGATAAAAGAGCACTTAGCTTTCATCGGCCAAACTGCTGACGTCCTCAGAGTTGGAGTGGGAGGCATTCTGGGAGCTGGCCTATATAGCCTCCTGCCTCTGTGCCCGGCTTCTCGAGCGCGTCATCAGCCCATTGGTTGCAATAGTCCACAATGTGCTGAGTTGGTCTACACCTGGCAATCTGTCAGTGGCCTTGCTGGTTGCCTTCAGATCCTCCTTCGCTTTCCTTGAGCGTGTACATGCACTCGGGGGGTGGCTGTCCAGCTGCCTTTGCTCCTTATTTCCTTCCCCTCCCGTTTTGGAGCGATCTCTCAACCTACAATTAAGACGCCCTGTAAGGCTGTCACCCTCCCCCAAGGCTGCTGTTGTCTCGCTCATAGCTCCCTCGCCCCAACCTTGCAAAGGATGGCCATTTGGTCATTCCTGCTCTCTGTTCCCCCCCTTTTTTTTACTCTTTCCAAGCTGCTTCCGCACGTTCGTTTCCAATGCCCGATCGTAACCCGTCCCCGCTAGTCGTATTGTTTCTTGTAGTCTCGCATCCGTCTGTATACTCATGGGTTCGGGGATCGTCCCCTCTCCTATTGTCACTCTCTTTGCCTGCTTTGGGCGTAACTGGATACCCGTTGCCATGGGATTGTCCCCCAATGTTTCCTGTCCTATGGCCATCCCCTCCTGTTGTGTATGTAGCACCCCACCTTCCATTATTGGTTCCTGCATGGCTCGTGTTGGGGATTCCTTCCCTTCACCGGTCGTAGTTCTTTGCTGTTGTATGGGCTCATGGTTCTGATCCTGCGTAGGCTGCGCCTGTTGCGTTCATTGTGAGTTGTTGCACTGTTGTTCCCACTTCCTTAGTGCCTGATAAGCAGGCAGTAACTCTATGTGGTGATTGATAGAGTGCTCATCAGATAGCCATGCTTCCTTTAGCAACCGGCCGCCCTTGGTGACATCCTGGGCAATGGCCTCCGCCCTGGCAAGTTTGAACATATGATTGTTGCTGGCCATATGAACCCATACCTGTGAGCGTTGCTCCTGTTGTCTAATGGCCAGTTTGTGTTCGTGAATCCTAGTTCTAAGTCATTTGGTTGTCTCCCCAATGTAATTACAGTGACAGTCCTTACACTGCACTCTATATATCACCGAAGATCTTTCTTCATTAGGAAGAAGTTCCTTAGGGCGCATCACTTTGGCACGTAGGGTTTGATTTGGTTAGTGGGCAAGGCTGATGTTGTATGGGGCCATTATACATGCCATTGCCTCTGACACCCCATTGACATATGGTAGTGTTATCCATGGCATAGGAGCATCTGTATTTTGCCTTCTACGGGGCTCGTATGATCTGCTGTACCATCTGATGAAATCAATTGGATAGCCGTTTCGTCTACAGACACGGTATAGATGTCTTCTCTCCTTGACCTTTGCCCTATCTGTGTTGCAATGGGTGTTCACACACCTGAACAATGTTTTAATACAACCAATTTTGTGCGACATGGGATGGTTGCTCCTATAATGTAAGATTCTATCTCTGTGCGTTGACTTTCGTTGGACGGCCGTGTGAAGGGTACCGTCCGGCTGATGGCTGACTAGGACATCCAAAAATGCAAGTGTGCCATTGGTCTCTTCCTCGTAGAGTTACTGCCTGCTTATCAGGCACTAAGGAAGTGGGAACAACAGCGCAACAACTCGCAACAAACGCAACGGGCGCAGCCTACGCAGGATCAGAACCACGAGCCCATAAAACAGCAAAGAACTATGACCGGTGAAGAGAAGGAATCCCCAACACGAGCCGTGCAGGAACCAATAATGGAAGGTGGGGTGCTACATACACAACAGGAGGGGATGGCTATAGGACAGGAAACATTGGGGGACAATCCCATGGCAACGGGTATCCAGTTACGCCCAAAGCGGGCAAAGAGAGCAACAATAGGAGAGGCGACGATCCCCGAACCCATGAGTATATAGACGGATGCGAGACTACAAGAAACAATAGGACTAGCAGGGACGGGTAGACCAGTAACGCGCTCCATGAGCAGAGCACTAAAACAGCTGGTCTTATAAGCAGGATGTCAACGCTGTTAATATGGGATATTATTGCATTGACAAGATATGCAGAACTGTTTGGTATTTTTGGAGTTAAATCAGATGACATACAGAGGGAGGAGAATTGTGAAGAAAGCGGGAGATTGGGAAGGGAAGTAAATCTTTGGCCTCCAGCCTAATTGGAAGACGTAAATCATGACAGTAAAGTAAGGGAGGAGTTAGCAAGATAAGAAAGACACCAGCCAGAGAAATCCAGATTCTGGCATCCGCTTTGTAATGTACCGAAGGGTTGTAGCAAAACTCCTGGCAAGGAATGCAAAATAAAGAAACTAAAACAGAGAATAATGTCTCCGTTTTCAAGGATTGTTTACTCCTTCGGACCACAACATCATGCCAGAATCTAAAAACTTTTTAACGAACTGGGGGTGCATTACCCCACCTCTTTCTCCTAGCCTGGAGTGAGAATGACAGAATTCAGGAGCAGGCCAATCTATCATGAAACGGGAGTTTGTTAAATACAGCCCGGCAGCACCTGATATCCCAGAGGGGGAAGTAACAGACAGCATGCTTTGGGAAAATGAATTTTGGCAAACAAATGAGAACCGGTGGACAGACAATGGGCAAACTGCCATTCAAGACCTGGGTGAGTTACTGGAAATATCTCAAACCCCAGGGGAGAGAGGCAGAGACCCATTCCTGAAAAAAGAAGCTTACAGCCCCTCCAATTCGTATCAGACAGCCTTTCAGACCCTGTCTTCCTCTATCAGGGACCCCAGCCCTGAAGAGAGAGGGAATCCATGTCTGAGGCCTCTGCAACAATGGGGAGTATGGCATTCGAAGCAGGCAGGGAGCAGACGACTTTTGAGCTCACCACAGCCGATAGGGACCTTGCAACAGATAGGGGTGGTGCAGGGCCCAGGAGGTCAGCAGCTAGAGGGAGGATGGCCACAACAAGGAGATTGGCCCCAGCCCCTGAATGTGCAACCCCTGGGCATAAACCAGCAACCAGGATGGGGCCAGCAGCAGCAACAGCCCCAGTGGGGGCCCCAACAACATATAATTACTCCATTCAGAGCAACCTTCAATGGGGATCCAGAGAAACTGATTTTTTTTCCTTAACCAAGTACGCTCGCACTTGAATAGCTGGGCTTATCTCTACCCAGACCCAGGGGCTATGGTCGATGTGATTGCGTCTGGCCTAGAGGGAGACGCATCCGAATGGCTGAACAATTTATACAATGAGCAAGCCCCAGAATTGGAAGACCCCCAACTCTTCCTCCTGGGTCTGAAAGAAAGATTTGAGGACCCATCCCTTGGTTTAAAAGCAAGAGAACAAATCCACAAAATAAAACAAGCCGGCAGGCCTGCCCTGGAGTACGTGCGAGAGTTTCGCAAGATAGCAGGTCGGATAGAGGGGTGGCCAGAGCAGTCCCTAATCCATCACTTCATTGAGGGATTAGATGATCACCTCTCCCAGGCCTGCATTATTCGAGCAGTACCTGACCGACTGTATGAGTGGTACCAGACGACGGTGAAGCTAGATGTTCAGCTCACCCGCTATAAAAAGCCTTCCCCACCTGAATCTGAGCAGCAACCAGAGCAATCCGAACAACAATCACCCCCACGAGACCCTCCGGCTACCACGATGACTGAAAGAACCGGGCCACCCGCAAGCACATCAATAAAGTGTTTCTGATGCGGAAATAAGGGACATCGAGCAACAAACTGTCCAGTCCCCTACCCCCAACTGCAGAGCAGTCCGGAACCAGCAACGAAAAGGAGACCTGCCCAGCGGCTAATGAGAGAAAAATCCAACCGGGCCATGCAAGCACCTGTTACCCAGATTACACCTCCCACACAAGAGAACGCCGGGACTCCAGGTGGACCCGCCCCCGCTCTACCCTCCTTTGACGGCGACGAAGGGGAGAACGACCCGATGGTGAGTCGACAAATCCCATCTTTTTCACTAGCCGCCAAGCTTACAATCCCTAAGTCGGGAGCACAAATAGACTTAAATGTATTAATTGATTCTGGATGCACCCGATGCATTATTAGCCTACCCTTTGCCATGAAAATGGGCATACGGGCAAAACAACTTTCCAACCCTGTGAGGTTCGAGCAAGCTGACAGCTCCCTGATGGGAGGGACTTTAGTCACACAATTAACTGAGCCCTTACGCCTAGAAATAGGGGCACACTGGGAATTTATTCGGTTCCTGGTGGCCCCAAAAATGACTGAGACTGTGATTCTAGGCTTAGCCTGGTTGGACAAATGGAAGCCACTTATCTGGTGGGAGAAAGGAATGAGAACTGTGAGACTACCTATAGGGCCTGAGCCTCCCACTGATTCAACTGACGTTGCGGGACACTTTAGGCCACCTAATGAGCGAGCACTCATAGCTGCCTCACCGTCACCAGATGAATCACTCATCCCCAACGAATACCGGGACTTAGCAGAGGCATTTAGTGAAAATGAATGCGATGTCCTACCCCCTCACAGACCCAATGACTGTTCTATCGAACTGGTGCCAGGAGCCAAACTTCCACGCCCGAGAATGTACGCCATGTCCCCCCTCGAGATGGAAGAGATGCAGCAATACATGAATAAAAACTTAGCAAGGGGGTTCATTGAACGGGCCAAATCTACTGTGGGAGCCCCCGTGTTATTTAAAGAAAAAAAAGATGGGTCTCTTCGTCTCTGCGTAGACTATAAGGGCCTCAACGCTGTGAGTGTGGAAAACAGATACCCCCTCCCCCTCCTAAAGGACTTATTAACTCATCTGGCTAAGGGGAGTGTCTTCACTAAATTAGACCTGAGAGAGGCGTACTACCGAGTGAGAATAAAAGAAGGAGATGGATCCAGCCAAGGTGAAAACTATAATCGAATGGCAGCCCCCCAAAACCCGCAAACAACTCCAGAGCTTTCTAGGTTTTGCCAACTTCTACCATCAATTCATCCCCTCTTTTGCCAAAATTGCCCTACCCCTTACAGATTTACTAAAAACAGGGGAAAAAGGAGGGAAGCCACGACCGGGCCAACCACTAGCATGGACTATGAACTGTCAAACCGCTTTTGAGAATTTAAAAAGACTATTTGCTGCCGAACCGGTCCTAAAGCACCCCTGCCTAGGGGAGCCCTTTGTAATTCAAGCCGACGCCAGTGATGTGGCAGTTGGAGCTGTATTGCTTCAAAAGAACAAGAAGGGAGTCCTGCAACCCTGCGCCTACACCTCCAAAAAATTTACGGAAAGTGAATGGAGATGGGCAATATGGGAGAAGGAGGCCTTTGCAATTAGATGGGGGCTGTTAAACTGGCGACATTATCTGGAGGGGAGCAAGGTGCCATTCGAAGTATGGACAGATCACAAAAACCTAGAGGCACTGAAAACTCCTCGCAAATTGTCCCCAAAGCAAGTACGGTGGGCACAGTACTTTAACCGCTTCAACTTTACTCTAAAGTACATACCAGGGAGGAAAAACTTCCTAGCTGATGCGCTATCGAGATTGCCCCAATACAAAAGCGAACGTGAAGAAGTCAACGAGGCGATTATCTCCAATCCACAACCTGTTGCACAAATCACGCCTCGCAGGGTCCCAAATCTGGATGACCCTGGAGCAAAGAAAATAAAACGAGAGCTCCTCACCGATCAATGGTTCAAAGATAACTAAACCTCCTTGACGTGCAGGGATGGTTTGGCTTACAAAGGGGGAAACTGTATTTGCCCGAATCCCTCCGTCTCAATGCTCTCAAACACAGCCATGATGTAAAGCAGGCTGGACACTTTGGATATCTAAAAACACTACATCTCACCCGCCGGCAATTTTGGGGCCGGGACTGAAACGAGATGTGGAAAATTATGTGAAGAGTTATACCATATGTGCTACAATGAAAAGACATTCCAAGTTGGGGAAAAGGTTTATTTGTCAACCAAATATTTACACCTCAAATTACCCAGCAAGAAATTAGGACCGAAATTCTTAGGACCTTTTCCTATTGTAAAGGTCATCAATCCAGTCACTGTAAAACTGAAACTCCCTAGACTTTTGGGTAAAATTCACCCTGTCTTCCACAGTAGCTTGTTAAAGCCTTATCGGGGCTCCACTTTAAGACCTCCCCCGAAGAAAGCACCTGGGCCCCTCGTAGTTGCGGGACAGACCCATTATGAAGTGAAACATATTCTTGATTCTAGAATTTTTAAAGGGAAATTGCAGTACCTAGTACAATGGAAGGGATACCCGATGTCTGAAGCCATTTGGGTGAAATCCAGTGAGGTGAAAGCTGACAGGCTCATCAAAAGGTTTCATACGAAATACCCCAACAAACCGAAGACTAGTCATTAATATATGGTTTTGTTTACATTACAGGATCTGTCCTTTTTGTAAGGGGGGCTGGATGTCAACGCTGTTAATATGGGATATTATTGCATTGACAAGATATGCAGAACTGTTTGGTATTTTTGGAGTTAAATCAGATGACATACAGAGGGAGGAGAATTGTGAAGAAAGCGGGAGATTGGGAAGGGAAGTGAATCTTTGGCCTCCAGCCTAATTGGAAGACGTAAATCATGACAGTAAAGTAAGGGAGGAGTTAGCAAGATAAGAAAGACGTCAGCCAGAGAAATCCAGATTCTGGCATCCGCTTTGTAGCAAAACTCCTGGCAAGGAATGCAAAATAAAGAAACTAAAACAGAGAATAATGTCTCCGTTTTCAAGGATTGTTTACTCCTTCGGACCACAACACAGGCTTCCGAACCTCCGGCATTCCACTCTGATGACATTGGCAGTTAGCCGACGAAAGCTAATTTTATTAAACAGTTGTTATTTTTATATTATCCTGGTGTTTGACTATTTTTCTCAAAATGAATATACTCAAAATGCATGTACATACACATATTCATATGCCTTCACTGAAGACTGCATCCATTTTAATTTAGGAAGAGAAATCTCTGATTAATAAAACAATAAAGTAAAAATAAAAATTACATTTGCAATTTCAAATGAATATATTATATGTCTCACAATTTTCTTCCCTTCATTTTTCTAAATGCCCATATTTTCTATGTACCTTTTTATTTTGTAGTATTATCTAGATGAAAAGCATCTTCTGGCTCCTGTCCTAACAATGACCTCTATCCCTTCCCTTTGTCTCCAATGGGTGGGAAGAGAGCAAGAAAAGAAAATAAGGGAAGTGGTGGCAGGCAAAGGAAATGAAAAGCATGTGTCGTAATGAGAAAAGAAAAAAGCACCAGCTATTCACTTTGGACTCTGATTTGTGGTCTGTGATTGATTATTCCAACAGAATTCAGGTTGCTGTTTATTCATACAGTACTATAGTGTTAACTAAAAAAAACGTAGATAATGGATGGAACAAAGAAAAACAAACTCATCTAATAATGCCAGTTCACTGGCATTAACTTTTGGAACTGAAACAATGTAAATTGCCCAGCAATGACAGATGTCATGTAAAGCAAGTAGTAAAGGTTTCACAGTTATTTTAACAGAATCCAGAAGCTGCTGGAGGAATGAATTGGAGGTTTGCATTAGTATCTGGAAGGACTGAGCTAAACGCCATATCAGCTTTTTTAGTGAAAAGATAACAAAATAATTTATAGCTCAGGGTTGAACTGTGGGGTCCTTGGTGATCTCTGAGCTTGGTTTTCTTTCAGACGTTTCATTGCCAAACTAGGTAACATCATCAGTGCTAGAAGAGAGTGGGGTTTGTTTTCATTTTATATACTAATGGCTTGCCCTGTCAGTGCTGGTTGGAATGGTCTTAGCATTTGAAAATAAGATTAACAGAAATTCAGTTTCATGCTCAATAAAAATGCCAACCCTGCTAAGATCAGTATTAGACACCCTTAGACTTAAAAGGAATATACAATTTTAAATAACTAAACAAGGCAAGAAATAAAATGATAGAAAGCACATTATTCTTAACTAATCAGGTCTTCCTTTGTACTTCTTTAAGAAACATTAGACAATTTATAAATAAATTTACAGATAATACCTATAAAATATCTATTTTAACTACAAATACTAGTATTTAAAAAGAAGTCAAACACGATATATATGCTGTGTAATCTAATCATGTGACTATAGAATAATGAGCATTCTCCTGTGGCCATGTCAACATACATTCTTCTGAGCCATAACCATAGAGAAAATATATATTGAATTATGCTTCCTAACCTTGCTATACATCAGCAACAAGGCTGGTGATTTTTGTTCTTTAGATTTAAAATTGTTTCAAGCTAGCTAATTGTAGATTATTTAGCATTCTTTCCTCTCCCCTCTGTGTCACCTAGCAATGGGAAACAGGTATTATGGTTCTTCATTGTGCACAGCAGAGTAATGTTGGGGGATTGAATTCATGCACCTGAAATGACTGGTTTAGCCACCTTTTAAGCTACATGAATGAACACAAGTATATTTATTTTCTAGAAAGCAGCTATTCCATAGTGACTTAAAAATATTCCAAGTTACAAATTGGTGATGCATTCTACATACTAGTTAAGGACAGAGTGTGTATGGCCTTGTAAACAGAACTGCTTCCTGCATAACCCAGCAGCTGTCCTACACCACCAGTTAGCTGGGGTATTTTTTTTTTGGGGGGGGGGAGAGAATTAGCAAAAAAAAAAGTCAAACACTTTTTTCTTTTTTCCTACCACCAATATATAATATTGGTAATCTAGCCAAAGTGTTTCCATCTTTCTTGGATATATTCCTAAAGAGACTCTCAAAAACTATTTTCAGTTTCGATTTGAATATAAGTTGCAGCTTTAGATATTGAAATAGACACTGTACCTAATCATGATGACACAAGTACAAACAGGAATCCTAAATGGCTAGAGTAGAAATGTAGATGGGTAGTAATACTGATTGCTACAAAACAAATAACACAAGGTGAACTAAATACAGATATCTCCTACTTTGTGGTAACTTGCCAGAGAAATATCCAGTTGTGCCAAATGGTAAAGAGAATTTATTACATGTCTGCACCTGATGAGATTTGTGGAAAACAGTGTTAGGTGGCCAGACATATGGATTATTATATTACCCAGCAGATATATGTAAGCTATCCTAAATAATGACTTTGTAAATAATATGTGGATGTTGCACTATTGTCTTTGATTGGAAATCTGTAAGTCTATTACATACAGGTTAAAAGGAGAAAGTGAAATACATTCATTGATCATCTGGATTCGCTCCCAGATTTTGATAACAACTGCTCTGTTCAACATGAGTGTTTCTATTATTGACAATTAGTTCCCTGCTTTGGCCATGTTTTGCAGACACAGCAAGCAATCCTATTACTGATGAATGATCTGTAAAGAGTAAGTTTCTGTCTGCAGCTGCATGGTATAATATTGTGTCAGCATAATTGCAGAGAAGGATTTGAAATGCTATTAAGATTAATGACCAAAATACCTAAAAATCTGGAAACAACATATCAATGTTTCACCTAGACATATTCCATCACACTTCATTTCTATAACCCATTTTTGCCCCTATTCTTATATTAGTATTTGGCAAGCCTGGTAACCTCATCAGGACATAATATATTCTCTTTAACTATCTACTAATAGGAGGC
Source organism: Azemiops feae (assembly GCA_023970755.1). NCBI lineage: Eukaryota > Metazoa > Chordata > Lepidosauria > Squamata > Viperidae > Azemiops > Azemiops feae. The sequence goes on along the minus strand of JALGBA010000164.1, from coordinate 1,699,339 downwards.
ATGCAAAACAAATGATAAGCTACTATTTTCAGTGAGGTAAAAACATGTGCTGAAAAGATTCAGATAATTACTTTGTATGCCAATTCCCTTCCATATTAATGTGGACATTTGAAGTTACATGTCACTGGCCACAGCATTTAGGCGTCTGTTGCTATATGCCAACTTATTCTGATCATCCAGGACATGTCTGTGATTTTGAAATGAGATCATATTCTCAATAGTTTATAAATTGCCATCTGGACTGCTGTCTTTGACTTTAGAAAATGTGTTTATCTTTTGATGCTGGAGAAAAAAAGAACTTGACTCCAGCTTTAATTAACATCAGAATATCTGGGGACAATGATTTATTAGCTAATTATTGAATGTGGATGCTCATGCACATGTTTTTTATAGCTCTTTGTTATTTCTGTTTGCAGCCCAACTAGTTCAATTTTACAGCTCAGTCCTTTATAGGTCTTGTTGTTGTTGTTAGTTGCGAAGTCGTGTCCGAACCATCGCGACCCCATGGACAACGTTCCTCCAGGTCTTCCTGTCCTCTACCATCTTCTGGAGTCCATTTAAACTCACTCCTACTGCTTCAGTGACTCCATCCAGCCACCTCATTCTCTGTCGTCCCCTTCTTCTATTGCCCTCAATCTTTCCCAGCATTAGGCTCTTCTCCAGTGAGTCCTTCCTTCTCATTAGGTGGCCAAAGTATTTGAGTTTCAACTTCAGGATCTGGCCTTCTAAAGAGCAGTCAGGGTTGATCTCCTCTAGGACTGACCGGTTTGAATGCCTTGCAGTCCAAGGGACTCACAGGAGTCTTCTCTAGCACCATAGTTCAAAGGCCTCAATTCTTTGACGCTCAGCCGTTCTTATGGTCCAACTTTCACAGCCATACATTGCAACTGGGAAAACCATGGCCTTGACTATATGCACTTTTGTTGGCAGGGTGATGTCTCTGCTTTTTAGTATGCTGTCTCAGACGTAATTCCAAGTTGAGCTCAGTGCTTTTACAACAAACTAATTTTGTGTAGGATTTCAGCCCTAATTTTCAGTTACAACCCCATCTATTTTAACATAATCATTTAGTGTTTATCACATACACATGCCTGTAACTCTACTTAAACTGAGAAGGAGGATCATGCAGTTCAATTTTTTGCAGCATTGTGATTATTCTGTCTGGAATTCCAGACTTATAAAAATGTGGAAAGTTGTAGTTCCAACACATTTGGAAGGGGGCAGGTTTAAGAAAGCTGATTTAAAATATATGTTTAATATCCTGTCTATAAATACTTCAGCTGATCACGCTGTCTGAGCTTATACTTGTTTACTTAGAAGTAACTCAGAAACTTGGGATCAATAAATTTTTCAAGGAATCTTCCAGAGGATTTTAAAAGTACTGCATCAAGGAAAGAAAAATATTAAATTCATCCCACCAGAACAAGTCTTTTTAGGTTTCTTCCATAATTGCTCTTGCAATTATTTATTAATTATACAATTGCTATTAATATGACATTAACCTCATTCATGCAATCATCATCATTTAATAATTTATTTTAAAAAATTATATCACCAAACTTCACCAAACTCTGGATAGTTCACACTTTGTAGAGAAAGGAGGCAAACTAGACAATGATCAGACAAACAGCAACTGAGTCTGCAGAAGGAACAAGGGTGTGTCTCAGAAGAGACCCTTCCTGCTACTTCAGATAGTAAAGGTGAGAGGGAAAAGATGTACTTTCAGATTTGTAAGAATTTGTTAATGTAATCTTACAATAAAGCTAGGATTAGTATTTCCGGGTGTACTTGTCCTGACTATCTTTCAAGACAGTCTAAACCTGAAGAGCCAGGTTTTCATGGCTCTTTTGAATAAAAGCAGAGTAGGCCCTATCTGAACCTTATTCCAGAGGACAGAGTGTGCTTCAAGGAAAGCACATATCCTGGGTCCTGATAGCTGACATGTTTAATCAAAGAAACTTAGAATCCATCAACTCTGTAAGATTGAAGTGGTTGGGCAGATACTATGGGAGATAGATGGTCCTTCAGGTACCCAGACAATATTCCATGCATGGCTTTATGGGTAATAACCAACACCTTAAATCACACCCAGAAGTAAATTGACAGTGACCAGTGAAGCAGAAGTGTTACAGGGACATACCAAGGCATGCCCATCATTGATCACACTGCTGCATTCTGGAATAATTGAATTTTGTGTGCTTTTCATAATCATTACCTGTCATAGGAGGAGCCTAGGGAATGATATCTCCTCCCCAACCAACTCCAACTGGAAGTGGCTCTGAAGAAAGGAAAAGAACACGGTAAAATGTTAGTCTCAATCCCCACCCTATGAAGTCAGAAGAACAGCATAAATGACAATATCAAAGCCTCTGAGAGATCAAGGGATACAAGGATGGATGTACCACCTATATCCTGGCTCTAGCACTTCAGAAAGTCTCACCCATGGCCTGAATCCAACCATGGACAATCCCCTGTTCAATTTTATAATCTGTAAAACAGGTGGCCATCCACTTCCTCTCTTATCAATGTCTTCTGGAGTTACCAGCTCAAATTCATCATAGATGAAAACCCCGGACCATTTCCCACGCACTTCAGCCTAACCTGATCAATCAGAATCCAAGTCAGAGTGAATCTGAACAATTTTATCCATCAAATATAATCTTCATGGTGGCCTAACAGATGTTCTGGGGGGTCTTCTGTACTCAGTAGGGATTGGATCACTCTAAGCAAAGCCACTGGACAGTTATCAGTGGATGCAGTAAGGATAGAGGAATACTGACACTTTGCTGCCCTTACAGCCATAAGATAATACCTGATATGAACACTTACTTGTTGACCTTTGTCTGGTCAAACTCACTTCAAGTCTTCTTCCAATGATGTTCCAGGCATCTCATCTGGTGCCTTATCTCACAAAGCTGTCAGTAAACAAAGGTACATCACAGGATTGGCACACAGGGAAAAGTCACATAGGAACAATACAATCCAAGGAACAAGAATCCTCAGGCACCTGCCTATTCAAGGCAGTGACTAGGGCTTCAGCCAAACTGCCCACTGGATTCTCATGAAAAATTTATTTGGTTTTCAACACAGCTGAAACAATGAAGTTACCATGTACTGTACCTCAAAACACTTCACCTTCTTTCTGTCTACTTTCTTTCTCTAAATTTTACTTTGTCAGATCCTAATTTCCATTTACATCCAGCTGTGTTCACAGCTTATGATCCTATTGGCTCCAAGGCATGAACTTTTCATTTATGTAGGATGAAAAATCAAACCAATATTTTGAGCAAACTGATTGTTCTGAACACAGATAGTCCTCGTCTTACAGCAGTTCATTTAGTGACTGTTCAAAGTTACAACACTGAAAAAAGTGACTTTTGTAACTCTGGCAAGCAAATGGGGAAGTCAGATTCACTTAACTAACTGACGAACTGACTCTGTATTTCAATTTTTCTGCATATTTTCATGATGAGGTTCATGGAATAAGATATCACAAAGCCAAACAAACATAAGGGAAAAGGTATACTTTCCAAACTATACCTATTAATATAAAGGTTGAAAACCTCCTATAACCATTATTTGCCTTCAAAAATGTTAATTGTTTTCTGCCCATATTATGCAAGATTGAGCAGGAATATTTAAGGTATATGGTTGACATAGTTTATATTATATTATAGGAGTATTTGTGGATATCTTTAGTTGATAATACAGGAATCCATAGATTTGCAATCTAGCTATGGTAGTCCTTTAAAAACCTTGGACACAATGACTTGAGAAATAGTAAAGTCCAAAGCAATAGTCCTCAGTGCATGTTTTATGAAATAAATATTATATAAATTTTATATATATATATATATATATATATATATATATATATATATATATATATATATATATATATATATATATATAGATAAAATAATGAACTCTGGGATATTAGAAAAAGGCTTCTTTATTGCTGAGCTTTCGTTAACAACCTGTTAACATCATCAGAGCAAAGGGCTAAATGGCAAGGGAGCATGTGCATAAATTCACATAACAGTTGGAAAACGGTTACATTGTGGCATGTGCACATAGCGTGCTTAGGAAGCTCGTTTAGAAAAATCACATTGACGGTAGTAGGTATACAGTAGAAAGTCTCCCGACAAGATTTAAAAGTCGCGCTTGACAGCTGTCAGGCGCGCAAGCCGGAGCGTGCCTGTCAGTTGTTCGGCGCGAGGTTAACAGGGAGCCGCGCGGAGTCTTGTGCCGGCTGGATTCTTTTAGTGGAGAGTAGCTTGGATGTTCGTCTCGCCCTCTCACGTGCAGGTGTTGTGGGACTGGATCTGTCAGCTGTTTGGCGCGTAAGCCGGATCGCTTTCATCAGCTGTTCGGCGCGAGGTTTTTCGGGGCATTGCGTGAAGTCTTGTGCCGGCTGGATTCTAGAAGCACGAGGCCGAAGAGACACCAGCCTGAAGATGACGAATGAGACTTCGTCGAAACGTCGCCAAGACACTTCCAATTTTACACGGGAGAAAACCCGAATTACCAAAGACCTACATACAAACACCCGTGAAAACCTCAGAAAACATATATATATATATATATATATATCACATGTCATAAAGCAAATAAATAAAAACGATCACCGGGATAAAAATTTTAAAACAAAGATTGTTTAGTTTACAAAGCTGAGCTTTCGTCGGCCACACTGCCGACATCATCAGAGCATATAACGTAGAATTTGGGAGTCCGTTCTTATATGACTCCTCGGCGTTGGGCGCACCGTTGTTAAAGGGGCCGTTTCCACAGGTATCTTCTCTCCTCCAGTTGCCGTTGTTCTTAGGGCATGTGTGTTGGTGTTAGGGGGTCGTGTGTTCGATCGCTCCTGCTCCTCCCATTTCGTGCCGGGGGATCGGGTGTCAAATCGTTCTTGTTTCTATCCTCCCCCTCCCATCCCCATGGTCCCATTCATATTAGTCTGTCTCCATGTCCCTGAGCTACCCGTGGAGCATGTAGTTTCTTCAGCGTGTGTGCGGGGGCGCAGGAAATAGTCGTCTTGCGGTCTGCACACTTTGTTCGTTGTTTCCTTCGTCGCTGAGCGCGGTCGTGTCCCTATCATCTAGTTTTTAACAGGGCGTATCTTCGCTGTTCCCCTTCTCTTCCCAGCCTCCGCTGCCCCTCTTTCGTCTGTGTGTGTGTCACGAGATTGGCTGTCTTGTCCTTCTTGTTCGTTGTCTTGCTCCTCCTGTTTTGTATGGATCGGGGTATGTGCGTCTGGGGGACCTATGGGGTAGCCTTCCTCCGTTCTTTTACTCACCGCCCCAGTGTCTCCTTGTATGTGGGTTCCTGGGGGTTGTTTGTCTGGTAATGTTCGATCGCCCCCCCCCTTTCCTTTTTGTGCCCTGCTGGATCTGGGGCATTGTTTTGTTTGTGGGGTGTGCTTCTGGTTCATTGCTCTCTCTGGGGATTGTGGTAGTCCTCCTTTCTGTTGCCTCGTCCTTCCAGTTGTGCCTGGTGTGGGCAGGTTGTTTGTGTTGCCAGTTGGTATGATGCCCTCCCCACCCCTTTAACATTTGGTACGCAGGGACAAGCTCTATATGCCGGTTGATGGAGTTTTTATCCGACATCCAGGCTTCTTTGAGCAGGCGGCCTCCCTTGGTGACATCACGGGATAAAGTCTCCGCGTTGGCGAGGTCGAACTCATGGCCATAGTTGGCCATGTGAGTCCACACCTGCGAGTGCTGTTCCTTCCTCTTAATCGCCAATTCATGTTCGTGGACCCTGGTTATAAGTCTCTTGGAGGTTTCTCCAACATAGTTACAGGGGCAGTTTTTGCACCTAATCCTGTATATCACTGAGGACTGCTCCCCAGTGGGGAGTGGATCTTTTGGGCGCATAATCCTGGAGCGTAGGGTCTGGTCAGGTTTGTGGGCCACCCTCACATTAAAGGGGGCCAACAGTCTGGCCGTGGCCTCTGACACGCCATTGATATATGGCAAGGTTGTCCATGCCGGTTGGGTTGGTGCCCCATCGGCTTGTGCGCTCGTGCGAGGTCTGTATGGTCTGCTGTGATGCCTAACAAAATCCACTGGGTAACCATTGCGTCTGCACACTCGGTAGAGGTGCCTCCTCTCTTCCGTTTTGGTCTTGTTAGTGTTGCAATGGGAGCCAACTCGTTTGAATAGAGTCTTGATACAGCTGGCCTTATGAGCAACCGGATGGTTGCTTCTATAATGCAGCATCCTATCCGTGTGGGTTGGCTTATGGAAGACGGCTGTTTGTAGGGACCCATCGGGCTGTCGTTTGATCCATACATCCAAGAAGGCCAACGCGCCTTGATTTTCCTCCTCTGCGGTAAACCGGATGTCAGGGTAAACAGAGTTCAGTTTGTTCAAGAAGATGGTTTTATCTTGCCTTTTAATCACCACAAAGGTGTCGTCCACATATCGGGCCCAGAATTTGGGGCGGTGCTTTGTCATCACCACCCTCTCTAATTGTTGGAGGACTGCCTCCGCTACAATGCTCGAGATGGGTGACCCCATCGGTGTCCCTTTCGTTTGTTCGTACATTGTTCCCTGGAAGACAAAGTATGTTTTGAGGCATATGGTTATTAATTGTGCCAGGTCCTCGGTGTGGAGGGAGTCTTGTTGCTGCCCTTGCTCTTCTTGGAGGCGGTCCCTTAATACTGTGACCGCAAGATCTGGGCCCAATTAAAACATTCCATGCAGCCCTTTCTCAACTTATTCTGGTATTACTTTGGTTTTAATCAATTCAATGTTTGATAGATATTAGTTTTATAGATTTTAGTTTTATAGTGCGCATGTGTATAGGTCTATTACCAACTAATGCTGTTACTTTTGTACATTTATGCCCTATCATTTTGTGACTAATTTTTATATCACCCAAACAATAATAAATAATTGCAGTATCCTGTGAGTTAAAAAAAAATAAACAGCCATGATTATGACACCATTATTTGTACAGGAAAATAATACATATTCTACTTGTCTGTTCTATGGTGAATTTTGATAGAAGTTATCAAAACTATCTAATGCTCTGGCATATGTACTGCTTGGATACAGCAGTAGGAAATTATTTAAACTAGTCAACCATGTTCTTTGTTCTTATTTCCTATCCAGGTTAAAATGCTTTTAATGAGAGTACCACAATTTTTAGTAAGTAGCTATGGAGAACTTAATGTCACAAGGACTTTTAGTATCACATTTATCTTGTGATTACCTGCTCTTCTTTTCTTTTTACTATCTGTTTAAATTAGTTAGCCTTTCTATAATTAGTAAAATCCATACTGACTTTTTTTTTCCTTTGGCTTTTGATTGATAACATTGATGCTCAGAGATTGCGCCATGGAAGCTATTACACAATTCTATCACTATAGAAAAGGCCTTACACATCCCCATATAATGAATCCCAATATTACAGTTATTCAGAACACTGCGTCAGATAATATATCCTGAGGCTAGGACAGGATTTTATGGCAAGCCCCAAACCATAAAAGGGCTATACAAATTCTAAAAAAACAACAACCTTGAATTGAACAGCAAACCGTAATCCAGTTTATATATGTTTTTATCTTGTTTTGAATTAGTTGAGTTGGTTAGAGTTGGGTGGTGAAGAAATCAGATGATAGATGACAGTCAGACATACAGACAGATAGATAGTTTACCAGTAATAGACTTTAATGAAACATATCTGGCTCACTTGCCTGAACTTTTGCAGCCTAGCCCTGGTAGCCTATCTTAGGGCTTATGTATATTAACTATATTCTCTTATTCATTTTGAGAAAAAGTTAATAAATGAAGATAGCATGACAAAATCATGTGTGCTTTCCATAGTGTAATCAGCACAGATGAGATCTTTGTGAAGTCTATCAAATTAATTGCACTTATAGTACTGTCTAGATTTCAGCTGTTTCAAAACAGAGAATTTCTGAATTTAATCACTAAAATATAATTGCCTTCAGAAATGTATTCCTTTCAGTACTTCACTGTTCATTTTTTTCTAATCCTATTTCTCTTTGTTTGTGTTTTTTTCTGTGTAAGAACGTCTCTGCACAAACACACACAAACGCATGCACACATTAAATGCTAACAACATTCCATTATTTCAGACTTGACATATGGTGTTCCATTTTTACTCTCAGGCAGAAAAGCAATTTTGCCCAAGTCTCCCATTTTCACTCAATGTATTTTACTCTTAATGAGTTTCAGAGAAGTGGTATCTTAAGGCACATTATTACCATCAAGTTTAAAGTAATATGAACTAATAAGAAATGTATATTTATCCAATTCATTGTTCTTTGTAAGCTTTATAAAAAAGCTCTTTGTGGGTGTTTCTCATGTTTTTTAAAGATGTTTGCGGATCAGTATGTTAAATGTGCAGTAATAATACCTTATATTTGCACCAACTGTATTATCCCATCAACAGGATTTAGAATTACTTCCAGATCTAGGAAAATTCTTTAGTATAAAATCAGATTTTCACAATAAACTAAGATATGATTTGCTACTAGTTTCTCAAACAAACCAAATTTGATTGTCTACATTTTGTACCAAGTAATCAACCTTACAGTATATTAGCATGATGTATGAGCCTATTTAAAAACTGTGATGAGGCACATACAGTATTACTGTAAAATAATTTCTACTATATTTAGTGAACTTCTTTCCAAACCATCTTATATACTTCATATTGAAGTCATATATAATTTAAATTGTATTTTTAAAAATAATTTAAATGAGTCCCATACCTCTCAATAATGTTTGTACATTTTGAATAGACTGGCTTATTTTATTAACTGTATACTATACGCCCAAATTAACTCTGGACCAGGATGGGGAACTTTAGGAGAGATGATGATGATGATGATGATGATGATGATGATGATGATGATGATGATGATGATGATGATGATGATGATGATGATGATGATGATGATTTACCAAAGACAGGCTCCTGCCTTCTCCCAATTAAAACATTCCATGCAGCCCTTTCTCAACTTATTCTGGCATTACTTTGGTTTTAATCAATTCAATGTTTGATAGATATTAGTTTTATAGATTTTAGTTTTATAGTGCGCATGTGTATAGGTCTGTTACCAACTAATGCTGTTACTTTTGTACATTTATGCCCTATCATTTTGTGACTAATTTTTATATCACCCAAACAATAATAAATAATTGCAGTATCCTGTGAGTTAAAAGAAAATAAACAGCCATGATTATGACACCATTATTTGTACAGGAAAATAACACATATTCTACTTGTCTGTTCTATGGTGAATTTTGATAGAAGTTATCAAAACTATCTAATGCTCTGGCATATGTACTGCTTGGATACAGCAGTAGGAAATGATTTAAACTAGTCAACCATGTTCTTTCTTCTTATTTCCTATCCAGGTTAAAATGCTTTTAATGAGAGTACCACAATTTTTAGTAAGTAGCTATGGAGAACTTAATGTCACAAGGACTTTTAGTATCACATTTATCTTGTGATTACCTGCTCTTCTTTTCTTTTTACTATCTGTTTAAATTAGTTAGCCTTTCTATAATTAGTAAAATCCATACTGACTTTTTTTTTCCTTTGGCTTTCTCAATTGTTCAGCATTCATCAGCAATAATATATCATGTTCCTTTGTCTTTTCTAAAGCCAACTTGAATATTTGGCATCTTCTTTTTCATGTAGGGCTTGAATCTGTATGAATGATCCTAAGCATTATTTTGAAATATAGATTGACTTCTTCCAATCTGTTGGCCATTGTTTCATTCTCCAGGTTTGCTGACACAGCTTAATTACAGCATCTCTTCTGATTTTCCTTTTGTTGCTCACTATATTTTGGTGGCTATTTCATCAATTCCTGGTTATGATTGGAATGTTGATCTAACTTTATCTTCTGGGACGATGATGATGATGATGATGATGATGATGATGATGATGATGATGATGATGATGGTATCCATTCAGTCATCTCTGACTCTTGGCAATTCTATGGACCAGGTCTCTTCACATCTTCCGATCTTGCACTATTTCTTTGAGTTGTTAGATACTCTGGCTGGTGTCAGCTTTGATGGTGTCCAGCCACTGTGTTCTTTGGCAGCCTAGTTTCCTTTTTCCTGCTAACTCTTCCAAGTATAATTACTTTCTCCAGTGGGTTCCTCTGCATGACATGGCCAAAATAAGTGAGACACAGTTTTGTAATTTTGCTTTCCAATGACATGCCTGGTGTTATGCACTCCAGTACTTGCTGATTGGTCACCTTTGCTGTCTAAGGAATATGCAGGAGCCTTCTCCTGCACCACAGCTCAAAAAAATTGATTGTCTTCTTGTCTTGCTTTTTTAAGGTCCAACTTTCACAACCATAGGTTGCTAAGGGGAACACAATTGAATGGACTAATCTACATTTGATTGCCACTCTAATGTCCTTGTTTTTCTAGTACTATAGATTCTAGTAATTAGGGAATATTATTTGAAGGGTCTTGGATGTTGGTATCTCTACTTTACAGTATTTCATTATATTCCATTCCATCTTTTGGGGATCTTTTTTAAATTAGGTTTCTGGCTGTTTCTGTCTGATATCTTTACAGATATCACTGTAATAATTCTTATCTCTTCCAACAGCTCCCTGAAACTCTGTTAATTCCTTCCTGTTTGTCTTTCTCAGCTTTGGCTTTTCTCCCCCCCCCCTTTGGTAATTTCTATGGTTTGTTCTGACATCCATTTTGCTTTCTTCTTTGTTCTTGGCAGTCTCTTTTCACAGTCAGCTTTAACAACTTTTTGAAGTTCACTCTATAATTTTCTGATCCTTCATCAATGAGGTTCAGAACTTCAAAGCTATTCCTGTCATCCTTCTTGAAAATGGTCTGTATATGCTAAATAGATTATATTTGTAGAAAGTAGTTGACTTTCTTCCTCTTTAGCTTAACTTGAAATTGGAATATGAACAGTTCATGATCTGTTCCACAGTCAGCACATGGTCATGTCTTTGATGATATAACTGCATATCTTCTGTAAGGTCCTGTTGTGGTACTTCATCATGGGAGGGATGAACAAAGAAAGGTAAGAATATACATTCCCAGCAGGATTGCCCAAGGAATGAAAGTTATCCAACTGCTCAGCTAAGGCAAGCAGGCATCTATCTATATTGGAGAACAATGATATAGGTGGTAGCAAATGATCAGATTAGTAACAACAGCAAAAGCATCAATTCATACTGTCCAAGAGAAGGCAATGGTAAATTATTACAGTGTATTTTTAATCAAGAATACCTCATGGGTAGAAAATATTAAATGATTGATATATTGCTGGATAATTTTGGATTGGATGACACTCAAGATGTTAGAAAGAAATTGCTGATGATCTTTCAGAATACTAATGGTATTTAGAATGTGGCTAAATTAAAGCCTTCAGGATTTCTGGTTGCTGATACTGTCATACAGAAAACCGAATCTGGAAAAAATGGAAATATAAATATATACTAACATTTTAAATATGTAATTTTGAAATGTGTAGAAAAATAATAATTTTCTATGAATTTATATTATGGAGACTGTTGATAAGTCACACCAAATGTTCAAAGGGCATAGCAGATTTTTAAATAAAATGAATTTTTTTTCTGCATCTTTGATTCAATAATATTTTCTTTCACCCTTTTAAAAATTCCTGGTTAATGCAAAAAAAGAAAAAGAAAGAAAGAAAGAAAGAAAGAAAGAAAGAAAGAAAGAAAGAAAGAAAGAAAGAAAGAAAGAAAGAAAGAAAGAAAGAAAGAAAGAAAGAAAGAAAGAAAGAAAGAAAGAAAGAAAGAAAGAAAGAAAGAAAGAAAGATTATATAGTCTACTAGAAATACACTTTTTATATCATAGAAAAATGAGAAAAAGAAAGTTAAAGAAATTCCTGACAGTGTTGACTTTCTTGTTAACTATTTCTGTGATCAGTTTTCAGATCTAAAAAACAAATGAAAAGATGTATGGAACATATTTGAAGTATAATTATCAAATTGTGAAAAGTAAATTGTGAAACCTAAGATAAAATTAGGCCTTGGTACTCTGAGTTCACAGTACAACCTGTTATTGATTTGCTAATGACTGAAAGTCATTTTATAGCTTCACACCCATAAAAAGGGAAGATTGATTACTGGACAAAACTTGTTCAGAATCGTTGGGTCCAGCAATGGCTTCTTGAAGACTAATGGATTAATGCCTCTTTAAGGGGTAACACCATGTTCCCCTCTCTCACTACTGAAATCCAGCCTCATATCAAATCCAGTTAAATAGTCAGATATTTATTCCAGAATAAATATTTTTTAATTTTGATCAGATTCAAAACCACAGTCCAGAAAGACATGTAAGAACTCTGAACTTTAAAAGCATTTCACAGCATAACAACATGAAAAAAATTCTAACAAGTTTCATGAAAGACTAATTAGAAACTATGATTTATGGTAAGCATATTTTTATTACATTAAATTATAATTTTTGCAGAGAAATAGTATCCTGTTTATTGAACCACATGAAAATAATATTTCTAGATGTGTTAGAGTTAGAACTTCCAGATACACAACTATTACATAAAATATCAAATGGGTAATATTGATCTAGCAACCAAAAATATTTTGGTTCAGTATGAAATGACCAATAATTTAATCTTATTTATGTTTATTCATCTATTATCTTTCATTTACCTTTTCTATTCACTTACATGCAATAATGCAAATACCCAACCATCCATACACATGTACATACATAAATTACAAATGTACATTCATGACACTTCATGAACAAGTTTCTAGAATATCTTCTGGAACATGCCTTGCCAACTGCAGGACCAAGTGCAGAGTGTGCTAGGAACTCAGTAACAGCAGGAGTGTTCTTACATTCTTACTTATCTCAGTTGATAATGATTAAAACAAAAATGAGTGTCTAGTATAGATACCCATCTCCGGCCACCTCTGAGAAGTATTCCCCATCATTACAAGAGGTTCACAAACAATTGTGGCTTCCCTCCTCCCTGACTTAGGCATCAGCTGGTAGAGGACTTGAAACCCAGCTGGGCAGATTTCCATCAGAGCTACTTCCCTTCACTAATTAGTGGTTTCAATAATATATGCAAGGTCTGTACTTTCATCCACCCCCATATCATAAATGAATTATGCTTATTCCACACAGACCTGGTGATTACAACAACAGTTGGAGAACCGAGTGCCTGCAGTATTGCTAGATCAGCATACAAAAGTGAGAACTGACATCAAAAAAGGGATTGATCCTGCAACTATCCAGTTACAATTATCACACCTCACCTTGCTGATCACAGTTAGCACCCCATTGAATAAACTCCAAGTACAATGGACCTAACTGTTTAGTTATTCTAATGTGATTCAGCCTACCACTCATTAGATTAATATTAGCCAGGCAACTTCTATAGGTCTAGCCTGATCACACTGACATTCTTATTTAGCCAACAGTTTCCATCCACCTAAGCATTCTAACAGCTATCTGACTAACCCAACTTATCTCCCATTATTTATACCTGATTCACAGTAGCCTCTTGAGCCCACCGACATTATGGTGTCTTGGCTGAGGGGGATATTTGCCCTGGTCTCCTAATCTGGTGGTGTGGGGAATGATCTTCAGCCATCATTATTTGTTTCTTGGATGAATGCTGGACTCATTCATTCTGGTGGACTCTATTTTTTAGACCAACTGACTTTGTAAATGATCTTCTTAATGGCCTCTGGAACAGCCAGTTCCTCACAATAACTAAACTAAACAATAATCAAAAACAATTCTCATACTCAACTCTTGTTCTATTACTTGGCTGATCTGGCTATGAGTAGAACTCTTTCACTTATCCCTCTGATGACTATTGTTCTGAAAGCCATATTTAGCCATCATCTCTCATTTCTATGTGAATGCCAATCTTCTCATTGTCACTCAAGCATTAATGGATGTGGCAGCAGCACTCCACCAATCCTTCTAAACTGTCCTGCTGATCATTCCACTAAAGAAAATAACAACTGAGCCATATTTGTCTATAATCAGAAAAAGCAGGAAATTTTCCAATTGCTTTAAAACATATAAGGCATTTGATCAGAATGGATTTCTCAGGGTTTCACCATATAAGCCTTTCCCTAATCCATTTTCCTCTTTCTTCTGCTCTTTTCCTATCACTGCTATTAATATCTTCACCAACTATCCAGTGCCCCCTTTTCTCACGTTCAATTCCCCAAGTACCTTCTCACATTTTCTAATACTTTCTCTCATACTTTCTTCAGTTCCAACTGACACTTCTCTTTTCCTCATTCCCATTAAGCTGCTTTGCAACCCCAAAATTAGAACAAACTAATTCCAAAACTATTAACAACTAATTTTGCCACCATCATAAAAAAATGCTAGATAAAACAAAAGTCATGGATTCATTCTAATGGGAATTCAAAAAGGGTGCTTGGTGGAATAATCAGGTGATAAAACCTATAGATGAACTAAAGTGCATGCAAGGTACAGATTTTGGTAAAAATGAGAATAAGTATAAGTAGAGTTAAGGTAAGTAAGAAAAAGTTAAATTTAAGAAGCAGAAAAAATGCAGAGACATTTTGATGAATTTTGAAAATACTGAAAATAGGTGAAAAAGAATGAACAATAAACCTTTATCAGAAAGAAACCCTTATCTGGCACCAGTTTAATGTTGAACTTTAGTTGATTGGTTTCTTGTATATAGGCTTGAATAAATCTTCTAGGCTGCAACTTAATGGATGGTCCTGATTCTTTACATCTGACAATGGTCAGTTATTTAACAATCCTGCTGAACCATAGGAAAGCCTACTGAACATTTCAAACTGTTACCCACTAATGGATAAAAAAGAATCTGTGAAAAATAAAAATTAGCAAGTTATATTGAGATGAATGCAGTTGATTACAATAAATCTCTCAATTTAATTTTCTATTCATCTCATCTAAGCAGCTTACTTAGAATAATCTAATTTCAAAATACTTATAAATATGTTATGTTACAACTAATAAAAGAAACTGATAATAGAAATGCTAAAGTATTTGTATAATTAAATCAAGTATTAAAGTGACATTAATTTGGACATTGCATATTTTAGTATGGTTGTATTATTTTTTAATAAAATATTTTGAAAGTTTTCAGTAACATTAATAGGAATTCTTTAATACTTTATGTCCCATGTTTAATTAGAATAATTATAACAATGTTTAAATAGTATAGTATTACTGGTAAAATAAGAGAGCATAGTTATCAGTTATTTAAATGTGGGTAGTTATATTTTGCACAAGTTGGAATAAGTTGCAGAATTAGTAACAGAATTAATTAGTTCAGCACAACTTATGATGAGAGATCAGTGCACTATAAATAACTTGGAGATCTATAACTATCAACTCTTTTTAAAGCACACTGTTGCATATTATCTCAATGCTTCCAGGAACAAGAAATAATATATAAAGGACATAAAGAAATTTGAGTAATCCCATGATACTGCTGCAAATGTTCCTTTTTTTCTCATTAATCTACACAGTACCCCATAATAACAAAGTGAAAACAGAATTTTAGAAATATCTGTTAAATTTATTAAAAAACAAACAAACCCTGAAATATCACATAGGCATAAGTATTCAGATTCTTTGAAACAACACTTGAAATTTAGCTCCAGTGCCTCCCATTTCTCTTCATCATTGCTGACATGTTTCTACACTTTGATTGGAGTCTACCTGTGGTAAATTAATTTTATTGGACATGATTTGGAAAGGCACACATCTCTCCATAGAAGGCCTCACAGCTGACAATGCATACTGTGGCAGAGCAAAAGCCATGAGGTCAAAGGAACTGCCTGCAAAGCTCAAAGACAGGATTATTGCAAGGCACAGATCTGGGGAAAGCTACAATAATTTTTTTGCTGCACTGAAGCTTCCTAAGAGCACAGTGGCCTCCATAATTCTCAAATGAAGAAGTTTGGCACAACCAGGACTCTTCCAAGAGCTGGTCACCCTGTCAAAGTGAGTAATTGGGGAAGAGATTGCTTAGTAGGAAAGGTAACCAAGAACCCAATGGTCACTCTGACTGAGCTCCGCAGATCTGTGTTGAGATGGGACAGAGTTCCAGAAGGACAACCATCACTGCAGCCCTCCACCCATCTGGGCTTTATGGCAGAGTGGCTATATGGAAGCATCTCCTCAGTGCAAAACACATGAAAGCCCGCTTGTAGTTTGCAAAAATGCATCTGAAGGACTCTCAGACTGTGAGGAACAAGATTCTCTGGTCTGATGAAACTAAGATTGATCTGTTTGGCCTCCATTCTATGTTATATCTGGAGACATCACTCATCGCCTACCCAATATCATCCCAACAGTGAAGCATAGTGGTGGCAGCATCATGCTGTGGGGTTTTTTTAGCAATAGGGATTGGGAGACTAGTCAGGGTTGAAGGAAAGCTGAATGGAGCAAAGTATAGGGATATCCTCAATGAAAACCTGTTCCACAGGACCTCAGACTGAGCTGAAGGTTTACTTTCCAACATGACAACAATCCTAAGTACACAGCCAAGACAACACAGGAGTGGCTTAGGGACAACTCTGTGAATGTCCTAGAGTGGCCCAGCCAGAGCTCTGACTTGAACCCTATTGAACTTCTCTGGAAGGACCTAAAAAAGGCAGTCCATCAATGGTCGCCATGCAAAGCTTGAAAGGATTTGCAAGGAAGAATAGCAGAAAATCCCCCAATCCAGGTGTGCAAAGCTTGTCATGTCATACCCAAAAAGACTTGAGGCTGTAATTGCTGCCAAAGTATCACTAGATACCCCTAGAGAAAACATCTCTCCATTTCCTATACAGTGGTACCTTGGTACTCATCATTAATGGTTCCAGGAGGCACCATGAGTACCAAATATTTTTTCCCATGAGGAATAATATAGTGAGTCACAGGGCAGCCAACAATGACAAGTTATAGCTTGTGTGTTGAGTACAAAAAAAAAAATAAGTACTGGGACAATTTTTTTGTGTCAACATGCATTGAATATCAAATTTGATGAATTTCAAAGCAGTTGAGTACCAAAGTACCACTATATTGGTATGCTAATGCTAACTTGAGTAAAGACATTGTTTTTACCATTGTTTGGACCATATAGCCACAAAAAACAAGAGAATCTCCAAACATATTTTTCTAGCACTTGGAACGAATCTGAACATTATTACTAAACATAAACAGCATAGTTCCCAATTTGAGGTGAGGCAGGAAATACATAAATGTGTAAAGTATTTAAATGCCATTTAAAAAAATCAAAGAAGCATGTTCCAAAAATAAAAATCCTCGCTTTGCGATATGTCTATTTTGAATCATAAACTCTGCCTGTGATAAATGTGATCACTAATAACTCTCTTTTTCTTTCTGTATATACTGTATGTAAACAATATACGTATACATAACACACACACACACACATATCAGTTTCTCTCCTGAAAAAAATACTATTTCATTTTGCCCTTCCTCCCTGCATCCCAAGAACCACGTTCTCTCATGGTAACATGGTGCCTGTTGTCAATCCAGAAAAAATTATGCTGTCCCTAATAGCACACCAGTCAAAACATACATGCTCTACTTACACATACATATTCCTCCAATCATACACTTCATATTGTCAAAAATACATTGCTTATTTAGAAACACATACACAAATGTATAGCTGACAAAGGTACATGCCCACAGTTTCTGCACTTCATGGTAAGATACCTTTTCTCCTCTTTGCTCAGCATTGCAATGCCACAAACTATTGCTCATGATTTATGGCAAAAGGGTGGGTAGCCTCTTGACAATGCAACATTAGAACAATGCAATCTGGCCTTGAGGATATAAAGCCACTTGAGGATATAAAGCCAGAGTAATTATTTTCTTTCCCTTCTCTTTACTAAAGGATAGTGCTTTAGAAACATTGGTGACTCAGATTTAAAGATGACAGTTACAGGTCAATGAACCAAATATTCTCAAGCGCTTTAAAAGAAAGATAAGTAATAATAGATGTGTGATTTATCTAACTTAAATCTACTTTTGAAAAATGTCATATTTTTTTACATTTTCATCATATAGTGAAAGGAAAAAAATGAATCTACATATATGTATTTTTAGATTTTTAAAACTTTTTAAATCACACGTAAACGTATTGATGCCATTTGCTCTGTTAGTCACATACCATTGAATAATCTCAATCTACATGCCTGGATAATTTGAATTGTTAAACATTGCCTTATTCCCTCAAGTTATGCTCTGGTTATTCATTTCCATGATGTTGTAAAGTCTTTATCTTGAAGTAACATTACAGACTGCTCACTTTCTGTGCCAGAAACATTATCAGCAGTGCTACCAGGCATCACAGCAAAAATAGTATTTTATGGAACATCTTTATTTATAGTTAAAATTGTCAATCAATAAATTTTGTATTTTCAGTGTAATTTATTTGTCTGCTTATGAACAGTCTTCTCAGCTGTACCCTAAAATAATAAAATTGGGCTAAGATCCAAGAAAACGTAAATGTCTGACAGATAAAAGGACAATAATCAACATTATATGAACTTTTCATTTTAGAAACCATTTCCCAAGAAAATTATCCTATTGAGAAGAGTTTTCTGGTTGTTTAATCATATTATGCATGCTCAATAAGTAGACTAGAGCTCCAAATAATATTTTAGTCTGACTTCTTGCTTTGTATGGAAAAACTATTTCCTATCCAGGTCAGTCACTCAGTCAGTCTGTCTGTCTGTCTATCTCCTATATAAAATATATATAGCCACTCATCACATAAAAAAGTGATGGTTTAGTGGTCCAATGGCTAAGGGTTGAGCTAGAAACTAGAAGACTGAGTTTTATTTCCTTCTTAAGTATGGAAATTTTTGGATAACTTTGGACTATTCTTGGGTCTCTCTCTGTCTCTGTTTCTCTCTCTGTTTCTGTCTCTCTCTCTCCACTGAAACCTTAGATGATTGTTGCTACGGAGAAAATAGATAAGAACATTATGCACACTGCTTTGAGTTGTTTCCCTTGTGAAAAACAAATGAAAATAAAAAGATAAGCATTATTTTCTGTGCAAGACTTGGGGTTCAGGGTAGTAAGAATAATATTACTGCAATCAATAATAAATGCCATAATAAATATAAATAAAACTAAGCAATCATCAGAGAATGAAAACAGTTAATCACAGAGAATCATTAGCTGAGATAACCAATTCACCTTAGTCAGGCTCCAAATGTCAATAAAGTTGGCACTTTTTATATGTCTTAGATGATGGTATTTCAACATTAAGACATCACAACTGAGAAAGTCTATATCATCACTTCTTCTAATGGCTAAACAACAAAATGGCTCATTTATCTCCTGTTATAACATCACAGATTGGTAGAGGTCTCCATTCAGATCTCAATGTCCCAATCATATCCAACTTTGTAGATCAATAAAAGTATTCTGAATTTACTCTAGAAATAAACAGCAATCAATTCAGGTTCTTTCAGGATCAGCGTGACAGATTTCCTTTTAGCCAGGAGCATTTTTCTGTGCTGCCAGATAAAGGCAACTTCTAATAACAAACCTGAGGTATTTATTGCAGTCATAAATCTTCCACTAAAATAAGAGAAAGCATATTGCAATCTACAAGTTTTCTGCATAGAAAGTAGGCATGGGACCTTAATTTTGGAAGAAGAGTTAAAAAAAAAAAACCAAATCGAACACTTTAAATTTAATCAGATCCAAGCATAGGTTTTCTTCCACACACATATACTCCAGCCTAGCTCCAAATAATAAAACAGCATTTTGACTTAATCACAGGTAGGAAATTAGAAAACTAATTACCATGGCAAATCATTCATTATAACCATATCCTTTACATAGCCCAGATTTTCAACTTGCTTAACTAAGTACTTTTTTTTCAGCAAGACAATTTAATTTCCTTTTCTCTTCTTTTCCTTATATGTTGCTGGGCTCAGGAACCTGCCAAGCTCAAGAACAGGGTCAGCTGAATCAGCCTGAACTTCTGTTTCCTCCCTTGCACTCTCTTCAGCTAATTTTCATGATGTACATTTAGACTTAGATTCAGACTGATCCAGTTCTTCAGGTTCTGAATGTGAATACTCATACTGATCCTCAACATATATTTGCAAAAAATGTTTCTGGCTTCAAAAATGTCAGCATGACCTGGGACTTTTTTTTCATTTTTTATTTATTTATTGGTTGCAAGTGGACCACAATAAGGAAAGAAAGAAAAAAGGAAAAGGATGCATTTAAATTAAATGCATTAAATATGGTTAATATGATTGCTATTAGGTTTTTCCTTTGATCAATTTTCTTATATGGCAATTTGGCAAAAAGGATTCCAGGAGATATCTATTGCTCTGAATACTCCTGTATTATATTGATAGTAATCTGCAATGACTCTGGATTACCTATAGCAGTGATGGCAAAACATTTAGAGACCCAGTGCCCAAACTGCAACCCCAAACCCACTTATTTATCACCGGGTGCCGGGTGGGCGTGGCCGTGGTGGTCATGGCAGACTGGGTGAGCGGGGCCAGGACGGCAGGGGCCAGTCCCTCACCATCTCCGGGGCACGGCATGGGTGCCCACAGAGAGGGCTCTGAGTGCCGCCTCTGGCACGCGTGCCATAGGTTCGCCACCACTGACCTATAGCATTTAACAGGTGATAACCTGCTTACATGTACCTGTCTTTTCACAGAGATTTACATTTAAAACATGGGTATCAGAAGATTCAGTATATATACTTTGTATTTATATATAGAATATATAATCATTCCCAATATATTTGCAAAATTGAGCATTGGAAGAGCTTGATTTTTCTATTATATGAAACAATGATTAAAAGGTAAAATGGTGACAGAACTGGGCTGATTTTGTGAATTTGTGTTCTTTATTTTTAATACTTTGAGATAACGTTGATCAATATTGTATATAATGTATAAGCATTATACATGGGTATCAGAAGATTCAGTATACTGTATATACTTTGTATTTATATATAGAATATATAATCATTCCAATATATTTGCAAAATTGAACATTGGAAGAGCTTGATTTTTCTATTATATGAAACAATGATTAAAAGGTAAAATGGTGACAGAACTGGGTTGATTTTGTGTATTTGTGTACTTCCGGTTCCGGTCGCAGCGCCAGTAGTCGTGCAAAGAGTATGTTCTCTTTGCCGGCCGGTTTCCCCCCGCCGGTAGACCCTGGACAGGGTCAAAAGTCGCCCCAGAGAGGCGACCACCGTGGAGGAGGGCACTCGTTGATTGCGGAGGGAGCGGCAGCTCCCTCTGCGATCCGAGCAATCACCTTTGGGCCAACAGGGAAAAGATCAGCCAGTAACATGGCCGATCACTTAGCTGCTCCAGCCGAAAGTCACAGCAACATCTAAGCAAAAAGAACCACCATGGAAGATCCGGGTGAGACCTTTCCTTCCCTCTTGATATCTTATCCATTTCCCTGTGAAAAGCTTTTAGAAATTATTTCCCTCCCTTGAGAAAGCAGCATTTGAATACTCGGGGAAACGAGCTTTGGGAAAAAAAACACCTAATTTTTCTTGTTTATTTGAGCTGTTGGAATTCGGGGGATCCTGAAAAAAAAAGAAGAAGAAGAAATCCTTACTGTGACTCTCTTTCTCTGCTTGCTTGTTTTCAGCTTAAGTGGAAACCTTTAGGGAGGGGGGTGGAGTGTTTTTCCTCTTCCCCCCCTTCTGCACAGTGTTATCTACTTTAAAAAGAAAAAAAAACTCTACGGCTTTCTGGGCGGATTCATGTGGATTGTATGGTTACAATGTATCTCTGAACTTGGCGTGAAGCCCAGACAGCGCTATTGTAACAATGTAACCATTTTGAACTTCTACTCCCTGCACTTGGCGTGACGCCCAGACACTTGTATCTCTTTTGGAACTTGCTCAAGTTTCTACCTGTTGTTTTTGACTTTATAACACAAAATATACTTCCCTGAAAAATGAATTTTTTCGCTTTAGGATTACAATATAATAATTGAGACATCCTATTCTATTATTTCTTTGGATTATAAATTAGATATTCATAACATTGATTGGGACTTTTGCTGTTTTTATTTTTGTACTTGTTTTTTCCTATTTCTGTTTGGATCTTATATTTTATAATATTGCAATTCAGCTTTTAAGCTGAAATTTCACTAAAAAAACAAAGAATGGAATCCCACTCACAGCTTAACTATGGACTTATACTAGAAAAAATCTTGGAAACGAAAGAGGAATTAAAAGAACATTTTAGAATGCTCAGGAAAAGGGATGTTCCAGAGTTAAAAACTGAATTTCAACTTACTGGACAGGACACACAACCAGATTTACAACTTAACGATATGGAGGAAACATATTTACAATCTATTGAAGAGGAAGATGCTGCATCTTATATGCAAATGACGGAGACTTTGGATGACCAAAGGCAGAATTCAACTAAAACATCTATAATTCTAAAAGCAACAGGAATAGACTTTCAAATACGAGACATTAAAAATGCTGACAATATGAACAAGCAACGAATAATCACCATACTAATTAAGACTGATTACATAGTGCAGACAACATTGGAAAAAAGAGAAGAAGACTACGATTGGATTCAATTGTGGAAAAATGTGTATTGCCAAACACTAAGATGGGAGGAACTATAGGCCCTATTGTGGAAACCTGCTTGGCACAAAAAGAAAGCTAGAATTAGGTTTAAAAGTGAGAGTTAAATTTTTTTCTGATGGGTAAAAATGGCTTTTAGAGACTTTGACTGAGCTAATATGTTTGAGATTTCTAAGATTTAAGACTTTGATCTGAGTTAATATTGATGTAAATTATTGATTTGATTATGGTCCGAAATGGCAATATGGAAAATTGGAAAATCTAAAATTAAAGGAGTTGGACTGAGATTGGTGAAACATTTAACTATGATTTATAAAAATATTTGATAGAGTACAGGAAATAGAATATAGTTGAGAAATATTAAAATACATATATATATATAATAGTTATACTATAAGTCTATTTTAGAAATAATTATTGTTTTATTATTTTAGGCTAAAATGTAAAATGGTTTTAAAATACTTAAAGTCATGTTTATCTATGAAATATGTAAGTGAAATAGAATAGAATAAGAGATAGAATTTAACAGAGAAGTATAAATTGAATAATTGGAATAATATGTATATCTTAGAAACAATTTATATTATATGGGTACCCGAATTGTATACTATATGTTTATATAAGGCCAAATTGGAATATGTTAATTGTAAGTTAGTTAAGCCTGAAAACGGGTGGAAATATTATTGATAGTTTGTGGCTTTTTTTGTGTGTTTTTTTTTCTTTTCTTGATTGATAAAATAGAGAGGGAACATTTAAAGAAGTAATTTAAATTGTTTATGTATGATTATATTTTTTACTTTGTTTCATGGAGTGCCCTATCTCCACGATGAGTCTTAAGCACTTGGTTGTAAAACAAAAAAAATTCAATAAAACTTGGTGTTTTTTTTTAAAAAAAAGAAGATTCAGTATATATACTTTGTATTTATATATAGAATATATAATCATTCCCAATATATTTGCAAAATTGAGCATTGGAAGAGCTTGATTTTTCTATTATATGAAACAACGATTAAAAGGTAAAATGGTGATAGAACTGGGATGATTTTGTGTATTTGTGGTTCCTTATTTTTAATACTTTGAGATAACGTTGATCAATATTGTATATTGAAAAATCTGTAAATTGTATAATCATTGTAAAATAGGATAATCATATTCAGAGAAGACTTAGCCCTGTCTAAAAGCACCTTAAGTATTATCTATAGTTTCTGACTGAAAGAAATCAAATAGCACTTAGTTTATATGCTATCCAACTAACTTCCTCAAGTTGATTTATGAACATATAAGTGTAATAATCAAAATTAGTTTGTATGTAAATTGAGGTTTCATTCTTATAAACTGTGCTACTGTACTTAGGTAAAGGGGTAGTGGTAAAAGGACTATATTTTGAATTATTTTAGAAAGTTAAAATCTTCCTAAGATTATGGAACCTGTATTTATTAAAGGATAAAATCATAATCTTCTTAGACGTGTTAGTTTTGCAACATTTAGAAAACTTTTATGTACGAAGGCTCTGAAAATTGTGTATATACAGTATGTCCTACATCAGATTGTATACTGAACTACTAAAGGTCAAGATTTTCTCAGCTCAGGTCAGCTATGAGAATAATATGTATAATAGTTTTCAATTACAATAGAACTGGGCTGAAAATATGGTAATATTTATACAGTTGGATTAATAGAAGCTTTTGTGTGAAACCAGGAACAATCTTTTTATACATGTGCAAATATATATATATATTCTAAAGCCTGAACTCTAGGGAGTTTTAAGTACATTATCATTTTAAATTTCTACTACTTTACATACAAAAAGTTCAGCAAGAGATACACTTGTACAAGTTAACCCACTGACCTTAGAATAATCCTCCTTGGAGCCAAATCAATTGCAAATTTATACTGAATGTTAAAAAGTAAGTTGAAATATGAATGCATTTACTTACATTTCTTTCTCAATATATACATCCTAACAAAACACTCAACTTCCATTTTCCTAATATCCAAGCACATTTTCTTCCAGGATTATATAAATTGAAGCAAAGCACCATCTCCCATTTCCATTTTCTTTTACCCTGATAATCCTCTATCACCATTGGATGTTTTAAAATTTTATCTTTGTGCAAAATTTGCTTTATTCCAGGGCCCCTTTGGGAGAGAGATACTAAAAGGAATTGCTCTAGGCTTCACACCTGGAACTGGGCAATACATAATGATTCATATTAAAATAAATATTTTAATTATGTTTATTTATATACCACTTCCAAATAAGAAACTGGCAAATTCATCCAGTGACCCTGTAGATGTTTTATCTTGTCTTTTCCCAAATATTACTGGATTATTTTAAATAAGGTTGCCAGGTGGAAGCCTGCAGATGCAAGAAGTGTAAAGAATTCACATTTTGTTTTCAACCAAAACAAAGGTTGGTTGTATCTACTTTGAACCAATGTTGCTCCTGGTTCCTGCATGAAAGCCAAGGAGGAGTGAAATGTGAAAGCCAGGTCATGGTGAACACCTCATTTCAGGAGGTAGCGTTGCCTGAGGCCTTGCAGTAGATTGTGATGCATTCCCTCCGTGGGAAGTTCTCCTTAAATTGGGCCATACTTGATAATCATGATAACAAAGAAAAATGCACATAAGATAAAGACTATTGGAAAAAATTAGAATGAAAGAAAAAAGTTACAAACAATGTAATTAAAGAAAACTTTTTTAAAAAAGGCAGAGAAAATGAAGAATGATTGTAATGGAAATAAAAAATAATTTTAATAAATAAATAAATAAATGAAAAATGTAAAGACAAGAGTGCTAAACAAGGATTCTCCGGCAGAGTTGATAGAATTAAAGATGAAAGTAATGGGTTTTGTTGTTGTTGTTTTGATGCTGAAGTGAGGGAATGTTGGTATGAAATGCTCTCTTGGAGAAGAATTTATATATTAAAGTAGAATGTTTACTAAAATTACTAGAATGGGGATGTGAATGGATAAATTTTAACATTTGCGAATGCTGTCAGAAAGGTAGTGGGTAGTGACTACTAGGAAAGAAATATGTTGAGAAGGTTTGGGCATACAGAGAGAAGGAATTAGAATTGAATTGTGAAATAAATATGTAAAAGAAAAAGTGAATGAAAATTGAGAATTCTGGATGGATAAAGTTAATGACACCTGAAAAAAGATAGATAAGAAGTTTATAGAATGAAAGGCAATGTGTAAAGTGGCCTGTGGATATGGAGCAGAACAAAGATGCTTTGCAAATATACTGTAGCTATAATGAAATATATGAAATGGTGTTTTACCATTTATCTTTAATGTAAATTGGCATAAACTGGTTTTAGATAGGTTTTCTTTAACTTTTTTTTTATGCTTTTACTTTTTTTGGATTCCTACTTTTTATTCTTTCCCTGTGCTCTGTATAATATTGCTTGCTCTAAAAGGGAATTCTATGATATGTATATATGTATATTTGCAAATAGCAATATGGATTTTTATTATTTCTACTAAACAAATTAGAACTTTGTCTTTCTTCATTTTAAATTCTTTTTTCACCTCTCTACCCCAAATCTAGGTCACAGTTGTACAAGTGTCACCATAGCAACATTCTTTCTGTAAAAGCAAAATATATCTTCTAAGTGGTTGGTGATACCATATTAAATATTAGAATATATCATTTTCCATGTTTTGTATTCTAAACATCTGAAAATTATAATTAGCAGAATAATGTAAACATTTTAATGTTATAGTTCTTTAAGAAGACTTTAAGATAAGACATATATACATGCTTTTTATTATAAAACATTTAAGAATATTCATTATGCAATAAGTAGACAATGTACTTCATTAAATTTAGTTTACAAGTTGATGTGTGTGAGTGTATGTGTGAGCCTGTATTTTAAAATGATTTCCTCTTTGTAGAAAAACCATTACAAGAGACCTAGACTTTTATTCCTTTACTCGCTTATTACCAACCTATTACCTGGTGCACTAATACAGCTATTTACAGGCTGATTATGTCTTCTGGCAAAATACGGGACTGTGTCAACTTCCCTGCTGAGAACTAATCAGTTTTCAAAATTAGTTATTGATCCCAGTCCCATTGAGGAGGACAAATACAGTAGGTATTTCACTGAGTACTAGCACTCTTTTCTGTATGAAAAGAGAAAATAAATAATGCATTCAAGCTAGTAAAAGGGAGATGAGCCAAGTTGCAAAAAGAAGTATTTTTGTTCAAATGTAACATCATTGCAGATTCTGTTTTTTAAACAATAGAACAGTTGTTAATACTCAAAGCAGATACTGTATCAAGATTTTTTAAGAAAACATTATGTATAGATTTTTGTTCATTTTATGAAAATAATCTGCAATAATACCACCAATAGGGAAAAGATACAGCAATGGACGGAAGATGGTTGGATAAGTGGACTAATGAATAAATGGATAGGTATATAGATAGACAGACAGATAAACTATATGTACCTTAAGGAACAATATCTTGGCTTTTCAACTCAAAGAATGAAATTGCTTAATGTATAGGTGTTATGTTTAATATAATTAGTTCATGTCTGTAAAATAACTGATTTATCTGGGCAAGTCTATGCACAACTTTTTTCTGAGACTATATTTCCCTAACATTGTCTCTTCAATTCAGCCAATCAGTAGCAATTATGAACAATCAATGTTTAAATTTCCTGTTGCTGCTATTGCTTCTAATGAGATTTGGAAAAATAAAAGTTAAAAAAAAATGTTTGTGAACTTTCCTATGTTCAGATATTTAACAGAATAACAAAGTTGGAAGGGACCTTGGAAGTCTTTTAATCCAACCCCCTGGTCAGGTAGAAACCCTATACCATTTCAGACAAATAGTTATCCAATCTCTTAAAATCTTCCAGTATTGGAGCATTCACAACTTCTGGAGGCAAGTTGTTCCACTGATTAATTGTTCTGTCAGGAAATTTCTCCTCAGTTCTAGGTTGATGTCTATGCAGATTCTCAGTCATCCAGGTCATAGTTATTCTAAAGGTGCTTTTTTAAAATATATATATATATTTTATTGAGGTTTTTTTTTTTTAAGGTTAGGAAGTGGGGTCAGTATGGGTGTTGGGATTAAGGGTAAGAATCAGGGTTGGTGTTGGGGTAGGGTTAGGGTTGGGATAAGGATAGGTACAACAATGGGGTTACCCCCATTTACATTTCCAAGCTTTGGCAAACAGTCTATTGTCCGGGTACATATGTTTCATAAACAGTGATTGATGTGATATTAAATCGCTATAGAAAATTAGAAAAACAGTAATCATAAAGAGTATCAATTAATTAATACATGTCATTCCTCTTATTAAATATCATAGTCATTTCTTGCTAGTTCGTTTTGCTAACCATTGGTAAAAATTTTCCCATGTTTTAAAATAAACTGAGTCTTCTTTCTCCTTAATCTCTAAAGTTAATCTATCCATTTCTGCACAATCTAGAATTTTCCTAATTATGATCTCTTCAGATGATATATTTTCATTTTTCCAATATTGGGCAAAAGCTATTCTCACTGCTGTCAAGATGTGTAATATTAAGTACTCATTCTCTTTCCCATATTTGGCTCCTAGTATTCCTAACAAAAAAAATTCTGGTTTAAATTCTATCTGTATTTTAGTTATCTTTTCCAACCATATATGAATCTTGAGCCAAAAGAATTTCACGCTAGGACATACCCACCAGATATGATAGTAGGTACCTGGCTTTTGTTTACATTCCCAACAATTATTCAAGACATTTTTAAACATTTCCGCTAATCTTACTGGTGTCATATGCCATCTATAAAACATTTTGTACAGGTTTTATTTATATGAAGCTGCTTTAGTTAGTTTAATGTTTCTATCCCATAATTTTTGCCAATCTTCTAAGTCACTCTATAGAATATCCAAAGTTTTTTGCCCATACTATCATTGTTTCTTTTACTTGTTCTTCTTCCATTTTCAAATTTAGAAGAAAGTTTTTTAATCAAGTTTTCATCTGTTTTTAAAAGTATTTGATCAAATTCTATCTGTTCTTTATAAAATCCCATTGTCTTTACATCTTTCTCATATCTTGTTTGCATTTACAGATAAGGCCACCATGCTAGGTCAATGCCTTGTTGTTGTAGGTCTTGCCTATTTTTAAGTTTCCCATCCTTGTCCAGAATATCTTTATAGGTGACGACTTTGTCGTAGTTAATTAAATTTGGGTAAGCAAAAGCTTCCATTGTTGAAAGCCACTCTGGTATTTTGATATAATTTTTTTGCTTTACTCTCTCCCATTCTACCAACAGTACATTTCTTATAGCAATAATGGCAAACCTTTTAGAGACCGAGTGCCCAAACTGCAACCCAAAACCCACTTATTTATCGCCGGGTGCCAGGTGGGCATGGCCCACTGGGTGGGCATGGCTGTGGTGGTCTTGGCAGGATGGGTGTGACCAAGGTGGGCGTGGTCACGTCGATGTTGCTCATGGGGAGGGGTGCCTGTGGGGGCCGGGCAGGGTTGGGGGAGATCCTGGGGGTCTCTGGCAGGTGGAGTGGTGGGCAGGAGGCTCATCCTGTGGGGTGAGGCGAGGCAAGGCGAGGCAGGATGGGGTGCCATTATCGGCCCCCGCACACAGAGGCCGCACACAGTGTCCATCAGCAGCCACAACCTGCTGGCCTCTCGACCAGCCTCTCGACCGGCGCACTCTGGGGCTCCGCAGCCCGCCACCAGCAGTTCAGAGAAGTGCCCACAGAGAGGGCTCTGAGTGCCACCTCTGGCACGTGTGCCATAGGTTCGCCACCACTGTCTTATAGCATGGTTTTGGAAGTATCTGTGTATTTTATTTTTCCCGTACCACAGAAAGGCATGCCAACCCAATTGTAGGTCATGCCCCTCTAGATACAGTAATCTTTTGTTTCTCAGCGTCATCCATTCTTTAAGCCATGGTAAAATGGCGGCTTGATAATATAGTCTCCAGTCCGGGAGTCCAAATCCTCCACTGTCTTTAGCTTCTTGTAGCATTTTCACTTTGATTCGTGCTTTCTTCCCTTGCCATATAAATCTCAGTATAGTTGCATTTAAGTCATCAAAAAATGCCTTTCCCAATTTTACAGGAATTGTTTGGAATAGAAAGAGTAGTTTCGGCAGGACACTCATTTTCACTGTGGCTATTCTTCCTAACAATGACAGTTGGAGGTTTTTCCACTTTTCCAAATCTAATTTTATTTGTTTCAACATTCTTTCATAATTGTCTTTTTTTTAATGTTCCACATCTTGCTGTTAAGTAAATTCCTAAATATTTAAGTTTTTTAACTATTTTCAAATTTGTCTTTTTCGTGAATTGGGTTTTCTGTTTATCTGTTAGGTTTTTTGTTAATACCTTAGTCTTTTCTCTATTTATTTTCAAACCAGCCACTTCTCCAAACTTTTCTATTTTCTCCAACAGTTTGGTAGTTGTTTCTAGTGGTTCCTCCAAGATGAAAACCAAATCATCTGCAAAAGCTTGTAGTTTATATTTTTGCTCTTTTATCTCTAATCCTTTAATTTCCATGTCCTGCCTAATATTTCTAGCCAGTACTTCCAGTGTTAATATAAATAGCAGTGGGGATAATGGACACCCCTGTCTTGTACCTTTTTTGACATCAAAGCTTTCTGTATAGTCTCCATTTAAAAGTATTCTGGCCGTTTGTTTATAGTAGATTGCTTGAATTGCATTTATAAAGTTTTTGCCGAAATCCATTTCCATCAGCTGCTGAAACATAAATTGCCAGTTTAAATTATCGAAGGCTTTTTGCGCGTCAAGAAATACTAATGCCATCTGTTTCCCTGGATGAATTTCATAATATTCAAGAACATCTAAGATAATCCTTAAGTTATTTAGCTAAAAAACCATTGTGGTCTGTATGGATAAATTCAGTCAGAAATTTTTTGATTCCTTCTGCCATTATCGAGGCAAAAATTTTGTAATCCACATTTAATAAAGATATTGGTCTATAATTTTTTATTTGCGTGGGATCAGTATCTTCTTTAGGTATCAAAGTAATATTAGCTTCAGTCCACGAATTTGGAATTTTAGTCTCTGAAAAAACTTCATTACACAGTTCCTTCAACATCGGGCTTAGTATATCTTGTAATACTACGTAGAATTCTGCAGGAAGGCCATCTGGGCCCGAGTCTTATCTTTTTTTTGCCTTTTTATAGCTTCTGTAACCTCCATCATTGATATTTTCCCATTTAGTATATTTCAGATATTTTCTGGGACTTTTGGCAAATCAGTCTCTTCCAGGTAGGTCTGTATTCCCTCTTTAGAAACTACCTCTGCCTTATAAAGTATCTCATAATAGTCTTTAATAGTTTTTTTCATTGTATCATTGTGGAAGTGAAACTCTCCTTTGGAATCTTGTAGCTTATTTATCATTCTTTTCTCTTTTTCTTTCTTCAGTCTATATGCTAACCATCTTCCTGGCTTATTAGCATTTTCAAAAAAATTCTGTTTAGTCCGTTTAATCTGCTGTGCCATTATATCCATCTCGGCCAAATTTAATTTATGTTTTATTATCTCCATTTGTTTCTTAGGGACTTTCTTTTGTGGGTCAATTTGCAGCTCAAGTTCCAGTTTTTTAAGTTCTTCTCTCAACTTTAACTGTAGTTGTTTCTTTTCTTTATTCTTTTTGGCAGTATAAGTTATGGCCAGTCCTCTAAAATATGCTTTAGCCATATCCCATACATTTTGAAGGGATGTTTCTTCTTTCTTATTTATTTTGAAAAAAAAATCCATTTCCCTTGTTGCTAGTTGTAGGAATTCTTTTTCTTTCAGTATAGATTTATTGAGAGACCATCTTAGTTTTTTCTTAGTTCCTTTCCAAGTCATTTTTATTGGATTCTGGTCTGCCCAAACATTAATTTCTTTTTTTTTTTATAACAAGTTTTATTGAATTTTTTTGTTTTACAACCAAGTGCTTGGAACTCATCGTGGAGATAGGGCACTCCATGAAACAAAGTAAAAAATATAATCATACATAAACAATTTGAATTACTTCTTTAAAGGTTCCCTCTCTATTTTATCAGTCAAGAAAAGAAAGGGAAAAAAACAGGAAAAAAAACACAATATCGATAATATTTCCACCCGTTTTCAGGCTTAACTAACTTACAATTAACATATTCCAATTTGGCCTTATATAAACATATAGTATACAATTCGGGTACCCATATAGTATAGATTATTTTTAAGATATACATATTATTCCAATTATTCAATTTATACTTCTCTGTTAAATTCTATCTCTTATTCTATTCTATTTTACATACATATTTTATAGATAAACATAACTTTAAGTATTTTAAAACCATTTTACATTTTAGCCTAAAATAATAAAACAATAATTATTTCTAAAATAGACTTATAATATACCTATTATATATATATATATGTATTTTAATATTTCTCAACTATATTCTATTTCCTGTACTCTATCACATATTTTTATAAATCATAGTTAAATGTTTCACCAATCTCTATCCAACTCCTAATTTTAGATTTTCCAATTTTCCATCTTGCCATTCCAGACCATAATCAAATCAATAATTTACATCAATATTAACTCAGATCAAAGTCTTAAAGCTTAGAAATCTCAAACATATTAGCTCAGTCAAAGTCTCCAAAAGCCATTTTTACCCATCAAATAAAATTTTAACTCTCACTTTTAAACCTAATTCTAGCTTTCTTTTTGTGCCAAGCAGGTTTCCACAATAGGGCCTATAGTTCCTCCCATAGTATTTGACCATACACATTTTTCCACAATTGAATCCAATCATAGTCTTCTTCTCTTTTTTCCAGTGTTGTCTGCACTATGTAATCAGTCTTAATTAGTATGGTGATTGTTCGTTGCTTGTTCATGTTGTCAGCATTTTTAATGTCTCGTATTTGAAAGTCTATTCCTGTTGCTTTTAGAATTATAGATGTTTTAGTTGAATTCTGCCTTTGGTCATCCAAAGTCTCCGTCATTTGCATGTAAGATGTAGCATCTTCCTCTTCAATAGATTGTAAATATGTTTCCTCCATATCGTTAAGTTGTAAATCTGGTTGTGTGTCCTGTCCAGTAAGTTGAAATTCAGTTTTTAACTCTGGAACATCCCTTTTCCAAAGCATTCTAAAATGTTCTTTTAATTCCTCCTTCGTTTCCAAGATTTTTTCTAGTATCAGTCCATAGTTAAGCTGTGAGTGGGATTCCATTCTTCGTTTTTTTAGTGAAATTTCAGCTTAAAAGCTGAATTGCAATTTTATAAAATATAAAATCCAAACAGAAATAGGAAAAAGCAAGTACAAAAATAAAAACAGCGAAAGTCCCAATCAATGTTATGAATATCTAATTTATAATCCAAGTAAATAATAGCAGATGGTGTCTCAATTATTATATTGTGATCCTAAAGCGAAAAAATCCATTTTTCAGGAGAGTATACTTGTATTATAAAATCAAAAACAACAGGCAGAGACTTAAGCAAGTTCCAAAAGAGATACAAGCGTCTGGGCGTCATGCCAAGTGCATGGAGTAAAAGTTCAAAATGGTTACAATGTTGCAATGGCGCTGTCTGGGCTTCACGCCAAGTTCAGAGTTACATTGTAACCATACAATCCACATAAATTCACCCAGAAGCCGTAGAGTTTTTTTTTTTTAAAGTAGATAACACTGTTCAGAAGGGGGGGAAGAGGAAAAACACTCCACCCCCCTCCCTAAAGGTTTCCACTTAAGCTGAAAACAAGCAAGCAGAGAAAGAGAGTCACAATAAGGATTTTTTCTTCTTTTTTTTCTTCAGGGTCCCCCGAATTCCAGCAGCTCAAATAAACAATAAAAATTAGTGTGTTTTTTTTTTCCCACAGCTCGTTTCCCCAAGTATTCAAACGCTGCTTTCTCAAAGGGGGAAAGTAATTTCTAAAAGCTTTTCACAGGGAAGTGAGTAAAATATCAAGAGGGAAGGAAAGGTCTCACCCGGATCTTCCACGGTGGTTCTTTTTGCTTAGATGTTGCTGTGACTTTCGGCTGGAGCAGCTGAGTGATCGGCCATGTTACTGGCCGATCTTTTCCCCGTCGGCCCAAAGGTGATTACTCGGATCGCAGAGGGAGCTGCTGCTCCCTCCGCGATCAACGAGTGCCCTCCTCCACGGTGGTCGCCTCTCCGGGGCGACTTTTGACCCTGTCCAGGGTCTACCGGCGGGGGGAAACTGGCCAGCAAAGAGGAGATACTCTTTGCACGACCGCTGGCGCTGCGACTGGAACTGGAAGTCGCCCAAACATTAATTTCTATCTCAACCTCTTGTATTATCATTTTCAAATCATAAGATGTCCATATCATATCGATTCTAGACCATGATTTATGTCTATTTGAATAAAATGTGTATTGTGATTTTTCTGGATTTCTCTCCCTCCATATATCTTGAATGGACAATTCTTCTTTCATTTTTAAAAAAGCTTTGGGTAAAGTATTTCCTCCTTTTCTCCCTTGTTTATGGCTTTTATAGTCCCAAGTTGCGTCTACTATTGCATTAAAGTCTCCCAATATACAAAGGTTTTGGTAGTTTAAGTCCACTATTTTATTATGTAATTGATGATAAAATTGCTCTTGCTTATCGTTGGGTGCATATATTGCTACCATCAATATTTGTTTTTGGTCCACCATAATTTCTACCATTAGTATTCTCCCCTCTTCATCTATATAGACCTGTTTAGGATTCATCTTTTCTTTTATGTAAAGGGCTATACCTCTTTTCTTTTGAAGTGCATGTGTGGAGTAGAGTTTGCCCAGTTTCGGTTGTTCTAAAATTCTGGAATGTTGTCTCTTGATATGTGTCTCTTGAAGGCAAATTATGTCCATTTTTAACTTTTGTAGTCTAGTAAAAAAAATTCTCCTTTTTGAGGGAGAATTCAGTCCATTTATGTTTATTGATAAGATTTCAATCTCCTCCATATCTTCAATTATATCTAGATCTCAATCTTCTAGGGGAAGTTATCTGTCTCTGGTCTCTTGGTCTTGCTCCTTCCTCTGGGTGAGTCTTTTTAACTTCTTCCTCCTCTAGTTGTTTAGATGCTCCTACAGCACCCATTTCCTCTTGGTTCTTAGATTCAGGGTCTCCTTTTTCCAAAAAGGCTCTGTGGTTGTCAAAAAATTCCGCTGCTTTAAGCGGAGTGTCCAATCTGTATCTTTTCGAATCCCAATAAAGTAAGACCCCTTCTGGGACCAAACATCTAAAGTTCACTGCGTTGTCAATCAATTTCCTGGTTAAGAACTGGTAATCTCTTCGAGCCTCTCTTATCCTTCTAGGAATTTGTTTAAGCACTGCTACTTCTTTTTCTTTGTATTTTAATGGTTGATCTCTTACTTTTCTCAAAATCTCATCTCATGTGGATCTTTTAAGAAAACTAACATGAACTTCCCTGAGGACTCTGTTTCTTCTGGCATAGCTTGAATTCACTCTAAAGACCTGGTCTAGTTCTCCTTTCATTTGGGCCTTTCCCATTCCTACCAGGTCTGCTAATAGCTCGGTTATCAAGTACAAGAGGTTCTCATCCTTATCTTCTATTATGTTTTGAAATCTTAAAAAGTATGATGCCCTTTCCATCTCTATCACGCCAGTGTGTCTTCCAGTTCCGCATTTGTTTGGGCCAATTTTTGATTCTTGTCTTCTAGAAATTCTAATTTCTGGTCGACTTCCACTGATTTGTCTTCGATTTTTTGGATCCTTTGTTGATTATCTGTAATTGCCTGTTGAAAGCTTTCCATTTTTTGGTTCATTTTATCAAGATCGCTTTTCAAATCTTCGTAGTTTTTATTCGAGGAGGCCGCCTGGGCTGCAATTGCCTGTAATATTGCCTGGGTATCCTTTTGTTGAACATCCATTTTTTCTTGCTGTAGCGCTGTCGTAATTGATTTTTGGTAGACTGGACTCACAGAGGTCGAAGCAGGAGCAGAGGATCCTTTTCTCCCAAGTTTAGGCAGGTTTGATGCGCTCATCTTTGAGTTGATATCTTATATTGTAATCCACCAGGTGGCCCAATGGCCAATTGTAATCCCATAAGCTCCTATTGCTAGGAGGGAAAGCCACAAAAAGAGTTGATAAAGAAAAAATAATAATACCCCCCCCAAAAAAAGACTAAAAAATAGCAACAAGGAAAGAAAAAAAGAAGGAACAAAAACAATAATAGTAAAAAAGGAGAGTAAAAAAGCTGTCCCGCTAAAAAGGAATAACAGGGAAAAAAAATTCCAAAAAAGGAGAGAGAAAAAAAGAAAAGAAAAGAAAAAAGGAGATAACAAAAAGCCAAAAAGGCAGAAAGGAAAAATATCAAATTTATAATCCACCAGGTTCTATTCAGAAAAAGAAAGAAAAAACAACACACAAAGAAAAAGAAAAAGAAAAAAATCCTTAGTATTACAAGAAGTAATGGATGGAAACTAGTCAAGGAGAGAAGCAACCTGGAACTGAGGAGAAACTTCCTGACAGTTAGAACAATTAACCAGTGGAACAGCCTGCCCCCAGAAGCGGTGAATGCTCCAACACTGGAAGTTTTTAAGAAGAGACTGGACAGCCACATGTCCGAAATGGTATAGGGTTTCCTGCCTGAGCAGGGGGTTGGACTCGATGACCTCCAAGGTCCCTTCCAACTTTATTATTATTATTATTATTATTATTATTATTATTATTATTATTATTATTATTATTATTATTATTATTATTATTATTATTCAGTTCTTCTTAAAAAAATATTTATAATCCAAGAAGGAAGATGGCTCACAGTGTCACTTCTCTAAAAACAAATAGTCTATATTATACAGCCAAACAAAACCAGAATAAAACCTCTTTTCTCTTCTCTTTTTTTTTGTACCAGCTTCAAGGTCTTAGATAAACATGTCTGGGCATACAGCCAAGCTTCTAATCTGAATAAGCTCCAAACAAAGGGAGGGAAAGTGTAGCCACCAGGTGATACAATGTATCTGTTCCCAGCACTTGAGTGGCGGGGGAAGTCAAGTGGAGAAAAAAAAAGTTTATAGAGTTTTAGCAAGTAAAATTACAGTGGCTTTTCAACATAAGACAAGGCAAAAGAGTGTCCATAAAAAGAACAGGCTTCCCCCAGTTTCTATTAAGACTCAGACAGCTTTACTGTAGTGAAAGTTTGTTTTTAAGTTGCAAAGTAGCTTAAACCGCTGCTTGTATACAGGGGGGGAAAGCTCCACCCCCTCCCTAAAAGTAAAAGCTTCGCTCTCGGGTGTAAACAATTTATTTGGCAAAAAATCCATCTTCATCAGGAAAGAAGAGAATATTCTCACCCGGCTCAGCTGTTTGCTGTCATTCTACGCTGTTTTCTTCGTCTCCAACAATCAGCTGTTAATGGCGGATCACATAAATGCGGTCCGCCTTTCTTCCACCGATTCCAGGGGCTGCTTTGGCTCCAACGAGCTGGCTACCGCCGACCCGTGGTCCCCAAAGTTTCACCCTTCGGTAGCCACCTCTTTGGTATGGCTTTCGGCCCAAACGGGCCCACCAGCAGATGACGTTCGGACCAGGGGAGCGGAGAAAGTTTTACCTGGGTCTATCTTCAGCGACATCACCGGAAATCCTCCTCCTAAAGGTGCTTTTTGAGGCAACTGGACTTTCTTGTTTTTCTTTGAAGACGTTTCGCTTCTCATCCAAGAAACTTCTTCAGTTCTGACTGGATGGCGGGGAATGGAAGGATTTATACTCCTTGCAGACAGCTGGTCATTTGCATTCTTTTAGAGAGTCAATGAGGCCACCTGGAGGTTTATCTGTGTCATTAGAGTCACCTGAGTAGTGCAAATGGGTGTGGAGCCTTCTTGGAACTGCTGAATGTAAAAGTCAAAATTGAACAGCTCTGTCTCAACAGAGGGGGAAGGATACGACATCATCTATTCCAAACTACAATACAGTCCTTTCAGCAGTTCCAAGATGGTTGAAGAAGCTTCTTGGATGATAAGTGAAATGTCTTCAAAGAAAAACAACAAAGTCCAGTTGCCTCATGAAAAAGCACTTTTGGGATAGTTTTAGGTTGCTTCTCTCCTTGATTAGTTTCCATTCATTGCTTCTTGTGCTGCCTTCAGGTGCTTTGGCAAATAGGTTGACTCCCTCTTCTTTGTGGCAACTCCTTAGATATTGGAACACTGCTATTATGTCACCCTAGTCCTTTTTTTTCCCCATTAAATTCAACAGTCTTGATACTATAGTTTACCTATCATGTAAAACTACATTATTATGTTACAGCACAACTTCCCAATGTTCTGATTTTTCAGGCCCAATCTTTAGATCTTCTTTTAGCAGAGATTCCTCAGAAGGATCTTAAAGTAATACACACCAGATCTTGAATTAAAATCTGAAAACAAAGTTTCCTTATTGATAAGGAAATAATAAAAATAATAAAAAAACAGATCTTGTAATATATGTAAGTGCATGCCAAATAAAAATACTACAACTACGGTAATTATTTTATTGGAGCTAAAACCTCTATCCTACAGAAAATGTAATTATAACAACCATAATAGAGATGAGCCATGTAGACATACACACAAACACACTTATACATCCACACACTCACCAACACTGGCAGACCAAGCAAATGGGGAGCAACTCCCACACTCACTACCACTGTTAATACTACCTAGTTGGGTAATGAAACTTCTGCAAGCAAAAAACCAAGCTTAGAGAACACCAAGGATTCCACACATTTTTTACTATATTGTTATTTCAGACAATATTTATGTAATTAAATAATTCACCAGAAAATAAAACGAAGCTAAAAATGGGGGCATGATATTCAAAGAAATGCTTTATTCACAGACAACTTTGAAATAGTTCAGCGATATCTTTCAGGCTCCAGAAGCAAAAGAACACCAATAAAACTTCACTTCATTTGATAAAGTAGATCACAACCTACTACTTGATAAGATAGAAAAATGTGGGTTAGACAGCATCACCACCAGATGGATCCGGAGCTGGCTGACCGGCCGTACTCAGCGTGTGGTCCTCAATGGAACCGCGTCTACATAATAATAATAATAAAGTTGGAAGGGACCTTGGAGGTCATCGAGTCCAACCCCCTGCTCAGGCAGGAAACCCTATACCATTTCAGACAAATGGCTGTCCAGTCTCTTCTTAAAAACTTCCAGTGTTGGAGCATTCACCGCTTCTGGAGGCAGGTTGTTCCACTACATGGAGGGAAGTGTGTAGTGGGGTGCCCCAGGGCTCTGTTCTGGGCCCAGTGTTCTTCAACATCTTCATCAATGATTTGGACGAGGGGATAGATGGGGAAATCATCAAATTTGCAGATGACACCAAGCTGGCAGGAATAGCCAACACTCCAGAAGACAGGCTTAAGATACAGAAGGACCTGGACAGACTTGAACATTGGGCGCTATCTAACAAAATGAAATTCAATGGTGAAAAAAGTAAGGTTCTACATTTAGGCAAGAAAAACCAAATGTACAGGTATAGTATAGGGGGTACCTTGCTCAATAGTAGTAACTGTGAGAGGGATCTCGGAGTCCTAGTGGACAATCACTTAAATGAGCCAGCAGTGTGCTGCAGCTGCCAAAAAAGCCAACACAGTGCTGGGCTGCATTAACAGAGGGATAGAATCAAGATCACGTGAAGTATTAATACCACTTTACAATGCCTTGGTAAGGCCACACTTGGAATACTGCATCCAGTTTTGGTCACCACGATGTAAAAAAGATGTTGAGACTCTAGAAAGAGTGCAGAGAAGGGCAACAAAGATGATTAGGGGACTGGAGGCTAAAGCATATCAGGAACGTTTGCTGGAATTGGGTATGTCTAGTTTAATGAAAAGAAGGACTAGGGGTGACATGATAGCAGTATTCCAATATCTCAGGGGTTGCCACAAAGAAGAGGGAGTGAAGCTATTCTCCAAGGCGCCTGAGGGCAGGACAAGAAGTAATGGATGGAAACTAGTCAAGGAAAGAAGCAACCTGGAACTGAGGAGAAACTTCCTGACAGTTAGAACAATTAACCAGTGGAACAACCTGCCTCCAGAAGCAGTGAATGCTCCAAAACTGGAAGTTTTTAAGAAGAGACTGGACAGCCATTTGTCTGAAATGGTATAGGGTTTCCTGCCTGAGCAGGGGGTTGGACTCGATGACCTCCAAGGTCCCTTCCAACTTTATTATTATTATTATTATTACTTCAGTTTGAATCTGGATCTCCATGAAGCTGTACTATCCATCAATATATCTATAAATCTATGGAAAGTTTTAGAAAGTGTCAGTTTTCTCTGACAACTAGTACGGAGAGGAGGAGATGCATTATAAAGCAGAGATCATTGGTCAACTTTCACTGCTCAGCAGATAGCCCTTTAATTCAAAGTATGCTTTGTTATTAAGTTATAGTTATTAAGCAAAAAAGCCTAGGCTTTCACATGAAAATATGTGAAAATACATTTTAATTATTCAATAGATGTGTCTCTAATAAGCCACAGATTCTTCTACATAAATTGTTTTGATTTTTTATTCTAATTATTAAATTATTCATCTTCCATAAAAATCCCTGTAAAATTAATATAACAATAATAATTAATTGAACTTTTTATTTGTGTCATTTTTTCTTAAGTTTGTATTATTTAATTTTGATTATGTTTATGACTATAGCTTCTGGGTGGCACCATCTTTTTTTCTACTATTTGAGTTCTTAAAAAATTTAATGCCATGTTATTCATGATAACCTATTTCATGTCTATTCCATTGAATTGAGGTCAATACTTTTGTTCCACTTGGTTTCAGTGAAGTCTTGAGAATCAAAGGAATTACAGCAGCACAGAAAAAAAAATGCAAGCTCACAAGGTGAGCCATGGGAATCTTATGAATTCAAGTTCATTGGAACTGATTAAAATATTTTTACAAACTTTAAAGCATCATCACCAGTTGTAAAATTGGTAAGTTTCACCATACATACGGGCTCTTTTGAAACAGGAAGTTTAAGTTACTACACTGCATTCTTTTTTTCACCTTAATATTCAGAGTTACAAATAAGGCTATTTACCATGATTATACATGCTATTTCATGTGTTCAGCAAGAAATTCATATTTTTAAGTTGATTGATGCCTGGATTCATTTTCCATGTAAATTCCTTTCAATAAAGGGAAATCACTTTAAAAATTTAATTTGGTGCTGATATACTGAACAAGAAGGTTATAAAGCTCCTTAGTTAATATTATAAATAGCATCAGTAATTGTCCATAGCATTTTATATATTTTGGGTGCAGCTAAATATGGGACAGGGTGAGACTATGGAAAAAAAACCCGCTGAACAAATAGTAAACATGGAGAAACTGGTTTGTGTTAGTCCCAAAATTTACCATGCAGTTGTATTCTAGGCAGTAATCCAAAATGCAATAAATTCACCAAATAGGAAAACCATAATTGTATTTTCAGAGCAAATACCCATAAAATCCTCCATTAAAATGTGCATGATTTCACTAAAAAAGAAGTTAATTCAAGGATAACATCTGAATTTTGTCCAACAAACTAACATCTGTGCATTTGCTGCACAGTGTTGCAAACTAATCCCATGCAAAATTCCTAACTAGAGATACTAGGGAACAACATACTAAATGACAGTAAATTGCTGTTTAAGCTATTTCAAATTTGGCAGAAATATGCTTCACTGATTTGTCTGAATTTCTAGATTATGGTTTTTACCAAGAAAAAGAGCTTAATTTTACAGTAAAAGATATTTGCTTAAGGGTCATTCAGTATTTCTGCCCTCCATATAATTCATCAACTTTACTTGGGTACTTTTAATTTGAATCTTTCTTGCAAATGCTAATATTCTTATGTAATATGATATATAATATTTCTGAATAGCATGGTACATAGTATAAACCCCTATAAATAAACAGCACTTCCTTCTTCAGTTGTTGGTTCCAATCAGTATTGGTGGTAGGGCGGGAGAGAAATCACATCCATGCACCTCCTGCCCACATATTTTAGGTGCCTCAGGGTTTGACTCTCTATCCTCTCCTATTCAATATCTACACAAAACTACTGGATACATTCACCAACACTCACATCCAGTTTGAATGTGGCATGCCGATATTCTACAGTTTTGGAAAGCCATCAATGTATTGACCCAGTATCTGGAGACTATTCAGGCATGGATCGGGCAGAACAGACTTTGGCTCAATCCTAAGAAGACCCGAGTATCTGTAGCTCTTTGGATACCTTGAGTAGGGGTGTCACGGTCTTTAGCCTTGAATGGAGCAACAGAATATTCTGAACTTGCAACTATTGTTTGAAGAGCAGATGGCAGCTATTGCCAGGAGATTCATCTTGTGTGCCAGTTGTACCCCTTCTTCGATGGGAGGTCCTTCAAACAGAAATTCAAGTCCTGAACATCTCATAATTGGATTATTGAAAACACTTTGGAAGCTATAGCAGGTTCAAAATGCAGCACCATGAGCAGTAATGGATGCCTCTCAGTATACCCATGTGTTAGCAATGCTATGCAAGCTGCAATGGTTGCCATTTGTATTCCAAGTGCAATTCACAGTGCTGGTTATTATCTATAAGTCCTGTATGTCATAGGGCCTGGATAGCTGATGGACTGCTTATCTTCCACTTTTCTGCCTGCCTAGTTTCCACACACTGGGTGCACCCCAGGTTTCCTCCACTAAACACTGCCATCTTGTGGGATATAAGGATGCTGTTCCAGAGCAGGACAACACCCTCTTTCTATGGGTTCTGGAAAGCTTTGAAAATCTGGCTTTGGTCTCATTTCTGGGGTTCATGTTTATGATTTGTTGACTGGTCCCTGTTTTGTTATATTGATGTTGTTGTTTATCAGATTATTTTAGCCTGGAGTGTCTGCTTGATTTAATGTTTTAGCTGTTTTTTGCTGTTTTTCTATTTTCTCTATTAGCACGGTGCCCGGAATCAAGTGGAGTTGACTGCCCCCAAAATTTAAAATACATAAAATAAAATTATATAATAAATAATATTGTACAAGGATAGGACATAACCAATAAAATATTCAAAATGACAACCATTATAGAAAAAACTAAGAAAGCCATTAAAGTGAAGTAAAGTAAAGTGGGTTTGGCTAGTCTAAAGAAAAGAAGAAATAGGGATGACATGATAGCAGTATTCCAGTATTTGAGCGGCTGCCACAAAGAAGAGGGGGTCAAATTATTCTCCAAAGCACCAGAGGGCAGGACAAGAAACAATGGTTGGAAACTGATCAAAGAGAGAAGCAATCTGGAATTAAGGAGAAAGTTCCTAACAGTGAAGACAATTAACTAGTGGAACAGCTTGCCCTCAGAAATCGTGGGTGCTCCATCACTGGAGGTTTTTAAGAAGAGACTGGACAGTCACTTGTCTGAGATGGTATAGGTTCTCCTGCTTGAGCGGGGGGCTGGACTAGAAGATCTCCAAGGTCCCTTCCAATTCTATTCTATTCTATTCTATTCTATTCTATTCTATTCTATTCTATTCTATTCTATTCTATTCTATTCTATTCTATTCTAAATATATTACCGTAGGTTTCTTTTAAAAAATATTATTTCTAAAGGTGATATCTCAATCCCAGAAGAAAAATCTTGCAACACTGACAAAGAACAGGGAATAGATTTATTTGGAATGGGGGGGAAATCCTATAATAAAACTTTAAAAATGTGTAAGCTTCAAAGATAATAGTCGATATGCAGTTATATTACCATGCAGTTGTTTTCCTCAAGCCCACTTTGCTTAGCAATGGAAATTCTAGATTGCCACGAATAAAGTCTATATATGTTATTCTAACATAACCAAACAAGTTTTGAAAAAAACTTGAAAGTACTGGAAACAAGTATACAATATTATTCAAAAGAAAAAATTTAAAGCTAGAATTGAAACTTCTGGGGGTTTTTTACATTAGGGATTCTTTCAGTACAAATTAATTAATAAATATTAGAATCTTTTAAGATATATGCTGAGATCCACAAGAATAAATCTGACTCAATATTGGAAAAGAATCATTTTTGCCAATCACATCATATTTATATATCATCTATTTCATAGACTCTGGATGACTAAGAATTAAAAGCAAAATAAAAACAGGATAGAACAACTGCGTTATTTTAAAAATAATAACATAGAATAGCTTTAGACATTCACAACATCTCACATTTAAACGAGGCATAGGATGGGCTCACCTATTAACTGAAATAGCTTCTGTAAGAATTAGTAAATTACAATGTACATCTGAATTATGAAATATAAATTAGTTAATTGCAATCACAAATCATATTCAAGAGCAACAATTGGGGCAATTTATAATGGTATAATTACAAGGTTGCCTTGCTTTGACATTATAGGAGAAGAATCCTGTTAATCTATAATGGCAAAAAGTCAGAGGTCTGATAGTTCCTTTTTCAACTAACAATTTTTATTAATAGGCATACATTTTTGTCAGCAAACTTTTAATGATTTATTGCCTGCTTTCAGGATAAACTTATTTGGCATGGAATCCTATACTCTTCTTTCTTTCATCACCAAGCTATTTTAGATGAACAAGTGGTATTTTTGCTGTGGGTGTTGTGCCATTGCCTTTTGTGATGTAGTATTGTTATTAGGACTTTATTCCTCTCTTGCTGAGACACAATTATTTCACTGTTCTTTAAAAATAACCTAGGGATAGTGCTCTGGTTGCCTTTGCCATCAGTATAAGACATTAGCTCAGTAGGTAGACTAAAAACAGAATCTGTGTTTCTCCTTAGATGTTGAACAATTTTTTACATGAATGACCAGAACAGAACAGAACAGAATACTTTATTTGGCCCAATGTGATTAAATACACAAGGAATTTGTCTCCAGTGCAGAAGCTCTCAGTGTACATGCAAAGCAAGAGTAACAATAATCATACCGGTAATAATAATAATACCAATAAGACAGGGTAGTAAAGAAGATAAGAAGGATAATAATAATGCTACAGCCATACAACATGGGTAAATATACATAGACGTTAGACAGTACTGTAAGAATTCGGTGTTCAGCAGAGTGATGGCATGATGGATCTAAAGTACTGCAAATTGTTGTCTATTTATTATTGTAAAGTTATCTTGGATAATAGTGCTTTAGTTTGTTACATTTCCAGTCCAATATATAGTGTTCAGAATCCGAAGGTTTATTTTAGAATTTCCAAGCATAAATGCATTTCTCCTTTTTTCTGTTTTAAAGAAC
Source organism: Azemiops feae (assembly GCA_023970755.1). NCBI lineage: Eukaryota > Metazoa > Chordata > Lepidosauria > Squamata > Viperidae > Azemiops > Azemiops feae. Next base: position 1,654,498 of record JALGBA010000164.1, on the reverse strand, counting down.
AGAAAATCAATTTGTATAAAATGCTTTGAACAGTTTTCTGTTTGAAAAAACTAGAAAACCCAGAGATTTCTTGAGCATATAAAATTATTTATACTGGTCTTTGATATTAAATAGATTTTTAAATGGTTTATATCACTATTCACCAAATAAATACATGTATGATTTTAGCATGCTAAACTGCTTTTACTTTAGAAGTTTTACAATAGCAATTCAGAGAGAAAAGTGAATGTTCCTGACAGCCAGAGAGAAAAAATATGAATAAAATACTATATATAATATGCTTGAGATTTTCCAATTTTTAAAAAAAAATCTTCTCAGAGCAAAATCACTTTCAACTTAGCTTCTAACCCGTTTTAAATTTTAATAGCATTATTCCAGGTACAGATAATGTTTAGAAATCAACTCTATTATTACAGGCTGTGTGAGAAATACAACCCGAAAAATTGCATGACAAGGATTGTTCTTTAGGAGAATCTCTTGGGTACTTTATATATATTCATAGATTTTGGTGACAGGTAGTTTAAACTTTACTATGAAGTAATAATTATTTTTAAATATTTATTTACCTGATATTTCAATGCATAAATTGGATATATTTTATTTCAGATATTCAGGCTATCTGAGGTCACTTTGTCACAACTTCACAATTGGTGCGGCAGTGGTGGCTAAGATACTGTTTAAGTTGTTTTGACCATAGAATATAACACACTCTAAACAGAAGGAAAAATAGACATTGTGCACAAAGATTTAGTTCCATTTGATTACCAATAAAACAAGTACTGAAAGCATGCATTTTATATGTGCCTTTAAGTTATCTTGACTCCTGGGATTGGGTGGACAAGTTGATGAAGCTTTCTGGGCAAGGTTGTCAAAAGTGATTTCCTATTGCCTTCTTCCTAAGATTGAAAGAAAGTGACTGGCCTAAAGTTACCCATCTGAATTTTTGCCTCACGCACACAAACAAGTACATTCTTCTGTTTTTTTAACCCAGCGCTTTTAACCAATACACCAAAGTGGGTCTTGCATGTTATGTTTCAGCCAATCTAATTGGACAACATAGATAATTTATTATAAATTATCCATTTGTGATTTTATACACACAAACACACAAACGACATACATCATAAAATCATGCTTTCGTATTTTGTTCTAAAGGACATATTTGTAGTTTTCCACATTTGTTAATAAGCATCATGATCTATGGTAGTTTTGTTTATGAAAACTTGTTTCTTCAAGATATCTTGGATCTTCTTTTTGGAGGGTGGGTTAAGAAGGCTTCAATAAAAGTCAGTCAATTCTTATCCTTTTAGATATTTTAACATTAGAGAAATAAGATTTAGAAAACAAATAAAAGGATCTTGCTTTCTATTTATCAGAATATATTTATATACATACACATATTAATACACAAATGCAAATGGAGCATCTTATCCTCAAAATATTTTTCAGAAAATTACTATCTGATCTATAACTGAACACCTATGTATTCAATAAATGTAGCTCAGTATTTTTTCTGAAGCTTTTATCCTTTGGTTGCATTAAGGGCAGACAATGAGCAGGTAATTTTTCTACACTATTTACAGGAAATTCAAATCTGATTTGGTTCTCCATTTCAATATGCATAATATAGATCCAGTGTATAATACAGACCCAATGAAATCAACAAGACTAAAGATACCCTAGACATGTTGGAACCCATTCTTCTTCTTGTATTACAAAATGGACACCTGGAAAGATTGATATAGATATCATCTTCAGGATATTAAAGACCCCAAAAGAAATATAACTGGTTAGATTTGAAAAAAAATTATAGATTAATTGAGATTTTCTACTATTTGACTTTGAAAATTGATAGAGTATTTTCATATCTCTTTAATTTTAATTTTATATCTTTAGATTTATATAGAGTTGAACAGATTGAATGTTTTTGCCAATGTACTAAAAGATTTACAAATTAAACTTATTTATATATTTTCAGAAATGCTGATGAATAACTCTATCCAGATTAATTTGTATAGATTTGAATCCTAGAATGTGATTCAAAGAATTTTAACTGGAAATTATTATGAAGATTATAATGAATGGAAAAGTGAATTCATTTTTTTCTGTCATTTTAGCCATTTTTTGAGATATATTTGTCACTCTCCCCTATTTATTAAAAGAAATCTTAAAGTATCAGTGCATTGTGCTACATTGTAAACAAGTATTGCGGTGCAATATTTTCTATGCACATTAAGAATATCATACATAAAAATAATACAAATGCTTATCATCTTCTCCAAATCTGAAAGCTTTTTTCTCAGGTTTTACAATTACAGATGAAATTTGTTCAGTATATAATTCAGTATAGAAGTACAAAAATGGAAAAATACTGCATTCAAATAATAGCATCTAATTTTGAAGGAAGCATGAGTTATGGCAGTTAATATTCTAGTTTGCTGTTCTTTTAATAAGCTGCTACAACTGCTGATTCTATAGAAATCATATTAACAATACATTGTTCATAAGCACTAGAATGGCTTAACATTATTTAATTACAGAAGAAATGAATTTCCCAGATTTTCAACTTGCATGTTTGAGACACATTAACCTTGGTATGGGAATTGTGTGTCTCTAATTACACAGTCAACTTATTTTCAAAGCTTCTAATCAGATGTTCAGACAGCAGTAAGAGTGGAAAACATACAGATAAAAGGGTGGAACAGTTTTTACATTTACACAGGCAAGTACTACTATCAAGCCTTCCACATTGTTTTGTTGACAATGTAGACAGTGATCTAGGTCAATGACTCCTTATTTCAAGAAAAAAAATTCTTTTCCTACAATGTTTAACACACATTGGTGAAGATTAAACACAGACTCTTACCTATTGTTTCATTTATATAGTAAAGAGAGACAGCTACTGTCTGACAATTTAATTACTAGCTTTGTTACTATTTTAAATTCAGATTTCTTTAAATCTTATCAGCAAAGTAACAGATTTATCAGAAAAGAAAATATGCAGCAATTCTTAATTTTGCCACTAAAATGATCACATGATTAGTCAATAGGAAAATATCTTTTAATGGAATCTACGCTAAAATCAGATTAATGTTTTCCCACAGTATTTGTATCCATTTATAGTAATCACAAAGCGTTATGGGGACAAAAATAATCTTTCGGTTTCAAAAATTGTAATATGCACACTATGCTACTTAGTGTTAGTAGATAATTCTCACTACTATTTTTTCTACTCTAAGGCCACTACACAAAACATGATTGACAGTGGCATCTGCTGAGTGTGGGTCAAAAATGTCAAGATGGTAGTTGTGCCAGTGCAATCAAAGCCCTGTCCCTTAGGTATTTATATCAGTATCACATTTTCATACATTGTAAAGGAGTGGACCTTCATTTAACTTTTTTACTTCCCCTCTGTTTAATCTTGATCAAATTAGTTGGGTTAGGTACTATTAGCTTCGCTTTTATTCAAAGACCTTTTTCCTTAAGAAATAGAGGCCTAGAAATATCACCATAGGTTTTTCCCCTCTACATTGACATATCTCTGAACTATGTTTATGTATATATTTATCTACATATACATTTCATGTGAATATGCATATATATTTTCTGTGATCTCTACTGATGAAAGAAATTTAGCACATAAGTTTCTTCTGCTGTAATACGGGGTTGGATTACATACAGAGAACCAAACACTATTTGTCAAAGATAAACAAAATATATCAATATATCTTAGTTATTTGGTAACATAAATTGGCTTCTGTAAATCATTCATTTTTTTTCACAGTAGCACCTAGCTTCATAAAAATAAATTGATCAAAGCAAAGAACCAATGAATGTAAACAACAAAAATTGTGTCTTGATCTAATTCAACTTGACTTTGAATAGCTAACTTAACTATGGATACCTATATTTGCATAAATGTCCAGAACAAAAGCAAAATCTGCAAATCAGATTTCTTATTAATAGGTTGATGCTACATAATTCCTACATCCTACCTATTGTAGGTATCATGTTGTCCACTTTTCAGATTAAATGTTTATTCCCCCATCAGTACAGGCAACAGCTTTTTATTGATAGTAACAATACATAGAAAGAAGAAATACTCAAACATCTGGCACTTGGATATAATTTGCAGATGCCAGCTTTGAATTTAATTGGATTTTTCACTTTCTGTTATAAAAAAACCAATTTTCTAGTGGCCTTTAACTTTGTCAGAACTGTGCAACCAACTTAAAATAATGTCAGTTAGAAATATGCTTCATGCATCCTAACTAGAACACAATAGTTTTCTTATTTTATACCAGCAAATGTTCAGTTAGTTCTGCTGTGGGTATGTGTGTGTGTATACAGTATGTATGAATGTATGCACATAGATGATAAACAAATAGATAGATAGATAGATAGATAGATAGATAGATAGATAGATAGATAGATAGATAGATAGATAGATAGATAGATAGATAAAGTGTGTGTATGTCTGTGTATTATACCATATATGTATGTACAGTATGTACATACTGAAGCATCCCCTTTTTCCTTCTATTCACTTTTCCAGTTTTTCATACAAATAGGTATAACTTAAATGTATAGAACACAGCAAAAACGTAATCTTGTCATGTTTGTATATGCGTTTGATTTTTCTGCTAGTAAGTGATTAATCATTTTTTTCTGACAATGCTATCATTTTTATGCTTAACATGTGTAGTATGACACCAAAGAAAGAGAATTATGGCATATGAGTTGTATATACAAGCCTATTGTAACTATTTTGCGTTGTTAATAAGATATATAGATTTTATTATTATACATCATATGAAAAAACATAAGTTAATCATTTAAATGATATTTTTAATGTATTAATTGAATGGTTATTGTTTAAAAAGATATAAGCAGAAGCTCTACAGCTAACGGTTATATAAAACAAAGACATGAAAGCAGAGAACTCATATCTGATGAACACATCAGAAACCAAGGAGAGCCAAAGTAGTCAAAGAATCTAATAATAAATGTATAAACAGAGTCCCAGACTTCTGAAAGTCATTGCTACTGCTTAAAATTTTTGCAATAGTTCATTTAATCACTGATTGTGATAAGTAGGAATACTTGCTAACAAGTGGTTCAGTAATTCCAACATGGCAGGTATGATGTAAGAGGCACTTTAGAAACATATGTGCTCAGCTTCAGTGTTGAGGATGCACAGAGGTGATCCTTTATGTAATGGTATTATATCTATCTATTGTCACTAATAAGAACAGAGCAAATACCCTTTTTTATTGAAAATATTATAAAATACTATAAACATATCAAGATTTAACAAAAGAGGCACAGATGAAAAAATAATGAATGATTCACTCTGTAAAGAATTCTGCTAACTAAAATCCTCATTTGGAGAGAAATTCAAATAACAATCATTGCTAATTCAATCCCAAAGCCAAATTCATGAGTAGATGTTACAGGCTTTACTATCAGAATATTGTTACAGCATGTCCTTAATGGAAATACAGTTGGTATTATACATCTATATGTGAGTAAAGTATGTCAAGATCTTTAATCTAAAACTGCAACATATTACAGAAAACCCAAATCAGGATACAAGGATATTTGGTTACAAAGATTATCATAAAGACAGATGGCTGAAATTTATGTACTATATTAGGAACTCAACTAGAACTGATTTGCATAAAATACAAGACAAATAATTTGAAGGAGAGAAAGAAAGAGAAACAATAGAGAAAACAGCATTTGGATGACTCATTATGATGTAACAATTGTGCCAAGTAAGGTATTAGGCCTGTGAAAAGTTGACAGGAACAGTGGAAAACTGTGTTAAAGAAAGCATATACAATGTAAACAACACTTTATATAAGGAAGATTTTGTGCAAAGGTAATTTTTGGGAGACAGGGGAGGCAACTTAAGTACATTAAAAAGAAAAGTTTAAAAGAAGAAGATGGAAATGAAAAACAGTATTGGATTTCCCAAGGTGAAGAGATAATAAGAAACAATATGGTAGTCAAATATATTTTCTTAAGCACCCATATGATAGCCTGCTTCACTTGATTTTATTGTTTAAAAATTACTAATAATCTCTCAGACTGCAATGAATGGAACATTTTGCTTAGACTATTCTCCAACACTATGTTTCAAGGGTAACTATTCATAGACTCAATAGGATTGTTAGAAAATAAAATATTTTTTAAAAAGGATGAGTGCTGGCAGCTCACTGCTTTATTTTGGTTTTTTTTTTCTTTAGATAAGCTAGATAAGCTAGACATTAGTGTTATCTAGTGCTGGAATCCCCTTTCAGTTAAATTAGATGATTTCAACATGTACAGCTTCTGGTCATACAATAATGTGCCCAGGTCAAATTAATTGAAGTTTAGCAACTTCAAATCTACTCTCCTTATCCAGATGGAACACAGAAGGATAGCATTCAACGGCAGGAGATTCTTCTATAAATTTTTTATCTGGTTTTTAATATGTGTTTTTTTTTCTACAAGAAATGTGAGGTTTAGTGGTACTTGGTATACATGGTTACTAAGCTAACTGTATTAGACATCTCTTTAGACAGACCTAAAGGGGTTTAGTAAAGATAACCTCAGTAGCTCTACAGGAAGAGATTATCTTTCTTTTACATTTATAGAAACACAGGCACAAACTTTCCATGTTAAGTGGAATGAAGACTGATATGTTTTCTTTTCCATAATCCATATGAAGAGGAATCATAAAAAGATGACAGATATAAGGACAAGCCCCAGTTATTTGAAAGTTATATCTTTCTCATTCCGAATTTCCAGAAACATATTGTCAAAGAGATGCAGTTCAAGTCAAGTTTTAAATAGAGATCAAAAGGATGGTTTGACCAACAATTGAGGCTGCTGAAAATGTTCTAGTTAATTCTAACAAATTGTATCTACAAGGCCCTGCAAAAATACTAATTTCATGATTACTAGAACTAAAATGAAATCACTTTTGAAAATTTAGAGAAGCCTCAATGAAAAATCATTTTATCTTTTCTATCCATGTGGTTTCTAATATTTAAGAGAAAGGTGGAAGAAAATAAAAGGCCAACCAACAGCAAGGTGGATAGACTCAGTTACAGTATCTATGAGTGCACTGTTGAAAGACCTAAAATAGCAAGTTAGGAACAGATCATTCATTAAATGATGAAATTCCTCCAGATTGGCCCCCAGTTTTGATGTTTGAAATGAAAAAGCTTATTGGAACCGTAAGCCACCTAAGGGTCCTGCCTGTGATCATATCTTGTCTGAAAAGCTGAAAACTCATATTAATTGGTGGGTTCTTATTTCGGCCACACTTTTCTCATATATTGTTCAGTCTGGAAATATCCTCCCAGGTTGTGAAATGGCAATAATTATTCCAATTTTCAAGAAAAAGGGTTAAGGATGATCCTAATAATCATTGTCGATAGTATTCCAGCAACATTTACACATACCATTAGGACTGGCAATTCCAAGAATACCTGACAAATAACAGAGTTTAGATCTAGTCATTCCTTATCATATTATCAAGATATGCAACTGAAGAAGAGACTGTTTCTATGGGAAAAACAAAAGATTTGGTTACTATTCCTAATCCAGAAATTACATAAAGGTTTTAGGAAGAAAATGATATATACAAGGGCAATTCGGAAATAAACCTCCATTTGAGCATGTGCGAGAAATAGGTGGGGATAGCGACGCCCTCCTATGGAGCTGTGCGCAGTAATTCAGTAGGCAGTGAGGAGTGAAAGGGAAGGTTGTGTTGCAATTGACTCATCCGCTAGATCAATTGAAAATGAACCCTGCCATAGAAAAATCCTCCAAATGTGATGTGCGTGCAGTAATACGATTCTGTGTGTGAAAAAACTTTCGGCAGCTGCGATTCATTGCGAACTGTGTAATGTTTAGGGACTAAGTGTGATGAGTGAAGGTGTCGTACGTCAATAGTGTTGCATGTTTAAAGATGGATGAACTGACGTGCATGATGAGGCAAGAAGTGGCCACCCATCTGTAGTCAGCGATGAACTCATGCAGAAAATGGACAAAAAGGTCTGTGAAGTCCATCGGTTCACAATATCTGCACTTTTGTTTACACTTTCCCCAAATTTCTCAGACTGTTTTGTATGAGGTAGTGACAGAAAATTTGAGATACCACAAGTTCTGTTCTCTTACCCAAACTATAGGCTGGTGAAAATTTTATAAATGCAGCAATTCAAGCTCCAATATTCATATCTAATTCTGACGCTAAACTAGCCAGAGGATTATTGAGATAAATGCCTGGTTATTAATTTTCAATTATTGATGTAAATTCCATTCTTTCCCAGTTGGGTTGGTCCCATTTCTTTTAGCTGATATAGTCCAGTCTATTTGGATCCAAACAATTCTTAATAAATGTTAAGACTTTTCTTTATGTTTCACATCTTCTCAAATTTACTCAAATTATCCAAGAAAGGCCCTTAAATACTAAATAACAGAAGGAGAGCGGCAGCATTCCAAAATCTATCCAAGTGCACTATAGTTTAATCACTCTAACTGGAAACCAGCAAATTTATCTACATACGTATCCCTGTATTTCAACAAAAGCTTTTCTTCAGAGCTAGATATAATGGTTTACCTTCAGCACTTTTATATGGGAGAATTAATAAAATTCCTGTAACTAGCTGAACCAGTCTTTGTGGCAATGGTTCAATTGACCCCATCTTCCATGTGCTTTGCACTGTTCTTTTTTATTATGATACCTGAAGAAAACTTATTTTTCATTGTTTTTATATGCTCCTGGCCTTTCCGAGAAATATTAAGTTCATTACCTCCTATCAGATAAGAAAGTAAATTATTATATACAATGCAGTAAAGTTCTGCATAGCAGGTGTGAATGTACACAAACAATTGACTTTTGATCTACATAAGTAATATGTTTATGTCTGTTTCATTAATCCTCAGCCATATATGAATAAACCATTAGCTGTACCTTATCATTAATATTTTAGATCATTAGGTTTTACAGTATTATTTAATTTCTATATTGTTAATTCATTGTCTTTTAGACTCTATATCTAACTTTAGAACTTCACCTATAATTAATGTTACGGTTTTATTTCTTTATTCACCCCTCCCCCATTACCTTACTCTTTGTTTCAGATTTTTAATGTTGTTTTAACATAATACAATGCTTCATTCTTTTATTTATTCTTGTATATTACTTCCCTACAATTGTTTTCTTTCCTTCTGTTTTGTTTCATTAATTGGTACTTAACTAAAATAAAAGTTGTCTTGTGGCAAGATGGGCGGGAAACATATTTAATTAAATAATAATAATAATAATAATCATCATCATCATCATCATCATCATCATCTTATTTATCTTTATATCTCTAAGTGATAAAGAACATATAGGTTGGGAAGAGTTAGATAAGGAACAATGCCATCAGACTGTCTTATGAAAATACTTTATAATTTGTTATGCTCACCAAAGTAGCGTATAAAATGTTTTAAATATCCTTAAATAGTTAACAAGCGTGAAATGCTTGCCTTCCTGTTAGGGACCATTTTTTTCCAAAGTTTCCTATAGGTAATGACATATATTTGAATAGGCCAGGCCAGGAAACAGAATCCAGAAAAACTACTGGAACCATTCTTAAATTGATATAAGCTTCCTTTTGAATTAAAAGAATAGACAAAGTGGGAGAGCAATAGGAATTTTCTAGGAATCTTTTTCTCTTTGACTAGCTGTACCAGTAAAAGTCCAGTTCTATTCTTTCCTTGGATAATTTATTTGTGGCAGCTCCAACAACAACAATAAAATCCCATTTCAGAATATTGGAAAATAATTAATACATTCTCAAACAGAAAGCATAAAAATAAACATCTGCTTTCTCATTTCTCCTGAACTAAGGAGAGAAGGAAAAGTAGGTTAATGATCAGGATAGAATTGTTATCCTCATTGAAGGTTGGCTAGTATGACCCAATATAAATCATTTCAATGTTCACATTCAACATATATGGAAATATAAGCAAAAATGTTGTGTCTATATTCAGTGAGCATTGTCATGGTTTTGACTTTTAGGCAATATCTATAATTTTTCAAGTATTAATTAGAGAAATTGATATTTTAATAGATTTTTCTGGAGTGCTTATAGGAACTCATAGGATCCTCCCTTTGTTGTTCCAGAAAAGGGGGGGAAATCATGATAATGCTGTCTTCTTCATCACTTTTTTGCAAAGATAAATATTGAGAGACTGTTTGCATAACTTTTTGTTATCCTGTCTGAGAAGGTAATTCTGGGAATGAATTTCCTTTAGTTTCTTTAATACCATTTTATTGAGGTTGCACAACACTGAGCAAATTAAAAGTAAAATTTAGGAATGAATCAGACAGCATTTGTCTCTTTCAATATGAAGGTGCTATGTTTTCTTAGCATTTATCCCTGATGCTTTTTTTCCATCTCTTCAATGGACTGTTAATAGACTTTTTAGCTTATCCTTTTGGGACATGAAACTTGTCATGTCATGTCATCAGAAACCCAGATTTAGTTATAATTACCTGTATTAACTTCTAAACAAACATGGTTTCTTCTGATTGGGTATAACTCTTGGAGTGGACATAGTACATTCTCCTGCTTATCCTTTATGGTAGAATAATTATTGTGATCTAACTTTCACGTTACCTATCTTTCTTGCTTTCCATGTAATATTTTATATTCTTTTCAGATAAGATGGGGTTGTTTGGAGATAAGAGGCTAGGAAAACATAGACTATGAAAATTTTATTGAATACAGTTTTTTATCTAGAAATAGGTTACTGAAGCAAGAATATATATACTTAAGTAAATCTAACAAAAATGCTAAAATCGATGTTTGAAATTTATCTAGCTCAGGGGTAGGCAACCTTGGCTCTTTTATGACTCGTGGACTTCAACTCTGTACATGGCTGGCTCAGGAATTTGGGAGTTGAAGTCCACGAGTCATAAAAGAGCCAAGGTTGCCCACCCCTGATCTAGCTAGAAATATGTAGCTATACCTTTTGTGAATGTGTTGTACTTTAAGTAGACAAGAGTTTGAATCAAGTAAGTTCACTAAATGACAAATGATTCAATGGATTATCATTAAGTATCCTGACAGATTTGATTGCTTACAAGGGTATAATATGTAAATTAGGTTATTAATAGCATACATTCTTTTCATTATAGGTAATAGGAGAAAAAAAGTCCTAATAACTACATTGCCCCTTTTGTTTCTTTACTCGATAGCATTACAGATAATCCTCAACTTACAACCACAATTGAGCCCAAAATTTATGTTGCTAAGTGAGAAATTTGTTAAGTGAGTTTTGTCCCATTTTACAACTTTTCTTGCCACATTTGTTAAGTGAATCACTGCAGTTGTTAAATTAGTAACATGGTTGTTAAGTGAAGCTGGCTTCCCCAGTGGCTTTGCTTGTCAGAAGGTTGCAAAAGGTGATCACATGACCTCAGGACACTGCAAATGTGAGTCGGTTGTCAAGCATCCAAATGTAAATTACGTGCCCATGTAGATGGTGCAGTGCTCATAAGTGTGAAAAATACGTCATACGTCACTTTTTTCAGTGGCGTTGTAACTGTCACTAAGCGAACTATTGTAAGTTGAGGACTACCTGTATTTATATACATTTTCAAAGTATTCTATAGTGTTTTATCCTAAGCACTTCTCATTTAATCAATAGCAACTGGAAGCTAAGACCTGTGCTTTGAAAATATATCATGTGTTTGGCAAATTAAAAACAACACCAACACCAACAAATCTATGTACATAGATTTTACTATGGAAAATGCTGACTTTTCTATTAGGAATAAAAGTACAAAAATAAATGTTTACATGAAGTTATTTTAAAGGATAAATGCAATGCTGCTGGCTGGTTCTTTGCCTTCCAGCATACTAGCTTGTGTCTTGCTTACATTCTCAGTTCAGTATGCCACAATATATAAGAAGACAAATTGTTTACAAATTAATCAAATCTACGGCATTTCAGGATATTATCTAAAATCAAGGTGTATTTTGATATTTTTAAAAAATATATATTATTGCTTAAGTTTGGTGTCCAGGTTTATAGCACAATAATTAAGTGATTAATGATGCATGGATCTTTGTAATTTATAAATATATAACAAAGGTTACCTAGGATAGAAAAAAAAAACTAGATCTTACTTTTTGCAGTTTTAGCTATTTTTGAATGTCATGAAGATTAGAAAGAGCTATTTTTGAATGTTGTGAAGATTAGAAAACAAATCATAGGCATAAGCAAAACATAAAATATTGCTTCCTAATAAAGTTAATAAGTATATCTGTCCAGAATGATAAGTATCTGTTTAAATTCCTATTCCCTTTAGAAAATAAAATAAAACAAAACAAGAAACTGAATAAGGAACAAAAGGAGGTATTTCAGCTTTCAGATGTAACTGGATATTTTTTATTGTATTAAAAGGAAACAGTATTGCGTATAATATTTCTGAAAGAATAGATTTCACAAATCTATTGTTTTCATTAAATATTTGGGAAAGCAATTGATATTCAGCAGTCAATTTTATCATATAGTGATTCTTCAATGAATTTTACAGAGCTCCATTCCTCTTCTTTTGTTTGAACAGTTGCAGGAGAAACAGAAGATAATGCTAAAGTATGGGGATTTCCATCCATAAAAGTAATGAAGTAATTCATTCCTACAGTTACTACATTGAAGCCTCTTGAAATAATCTATGACCAACCATTCTGAGTGATAGCCATAAATGTAATAATTGTTCATTTATATAAATTGCTTCTATTGCACTGAAAACCACTTGCTCATTGGTACTGTTTATAAAGTGAGGTCTCATTTGAATAGAGTTTTCAATCCTGGTAAATTTATGGACGTATCCATAAATGGCAACAATTTGGAAGTAGTTTTGTAACAGGTTCTGATTTTTTTGTTTACTTAGCAGTCTAGATATTTCCATATTGTCTTCCATTCAAATAGTGTAGCTCAACCAATTCTCTTCAATTTTTCAAAATCATTCAAGAATAATATAAATTAGAATTAGTCCTAATGCAGACATAGAGAAAGAGTTGCTATCTCAAGCAATGGATTAAAAGTATCTAGATAGAAATACAAATTCTTAGTATTTATCTCCACTGAATTCTTATAGCCAAGGATAAATAAATGAGATTGCCCACCATCAACTGCCAAAATAATTTTGTTGTTTATTGGCTGGATATAAATTTGGAAGCAGTAATGTTTGTTTGGCAAAACGTGTATTAGAATAGTTGACATCTGATGATACTCTCATCCAGTTCATCTATCTATCTGTATCAAAAAAAAAGACTGTTGATTCTGGACATATAATAGAGGGCATTAATGGGTATAATTTACTAAAGCAAGATAAATTCTAATCAGATAATATTGTCAATGTATATTCTTGGGTGCAGGAAATAAAGAGTTATCTAGATAAGATTTTGTTCCATCTGAAGGGAATAAGCTTGGTTATGATCTTATGGCTCTACAACGTCCTAAAAGACTTAGAAACACATACTTAAGGAACTCTCTCCCAGCATCACACCAATTGATGCCTCCAAGCTATAATTGAGAGCTTGGGCTCGAAGTGTTCTCGCAGGATCTTCTTCAAATCGGCGTACGCGATTGATTCCAATGGTGCCGGGGCGACAAGACTTTCAGCGATTTCAAAAGTCTCTTGCCCACAGACACACAGCAAGGTAGTCGCTTTCAGGCCGTCTTCCTGGACTTTATTTACTCTGAAATAGTTTTCAACGCGAGCTGCATACGAGCTCCAGCATTCTGGATGCGAGATGTCAAATTCGCCGAGACGGCCCAGCTTGGACATCTTCTTTCTCGATGGCCTCGTCCACGTCTCTCGCCGCAAGGAATTGAGAAGGGGTCCTACGAAGCCAAGCCCGCCTCCAGTTTATGTATGCTGGCTGGCGACTGCTCCTCCTGGACGCCGCGCTTCTCTTCTCTTCCTGGCCTAGGTGAGTAGGCCTACTTCTGTTTCTTCAGGATTCCAAATGGCGAATCCCACCTTCGTCGCCAATGTTCTGTTCGCACAGCAGACATGAAGACGAGGCAGTTGGTACAAAAGATGTTCTTTATTGAATACATTCACTGAACAGAAGCAAGCGAGAAATGGCAACATGCCCTTTTTATACTTCCCCCGCAAGGGGAAGCTCAACCAATGAATGCAGGCATGCGCACGAGGCTGGAGACAGCCTGTCTGGGTCGCGGGCAGACATGTGGTCTGCCCGGGTCTCTAGAACCGGTCCCGGTCTGCCCGGGTCTCTGCAGTTGTCCTGCAGGTTCCCTGAGCCTTGCTGATTGACTCAGCAAGGCCCAGGACACAACAATAACAGTTACTTTACCCTTAAAAGTTCAATGCTAAATTAGGAATTGTTTTAAATGCTCCTACTCTCTATTTGATTTGATAATTAGATCAATGTACACCCTAGGAGTCAAGAAGCAATATTTTGCTTCTTACTATATCCAATTCATTTATTTAAATGGATCTTTTTTGATAAGGTTGCTTTGAGCACATGAGGTTAAATTCACATGGTGGCTGCTTGATTTTGATTCACATCTCAGAGTGCACTCCAGAATAATCAGAAGAAAAATGTTTCATTACCATTGTATTTAAAGAATGGTTGCCCTCGAATCAAAAACACATTTTTTGGTATTGAAATATACTTGAATGAAGAGATAAAGTAATTGATTCCTGATTCTGCATATGTGAATAAAACAGAATAAACAGAAGTAAACCCCATTTTTTTGGATTTACTGATTGAACAATGACACACATACAGCAATTTGTTTTTTCTTTTTAATTCCTATAAAATTGCTTAAAATAGATTAAATATAAAAAGTGGCCCATCATTTAAAAATACAAGATACATATTTTACAACGCAAGATTAGTTTCCCAGTACTTATTAAAATGGTTATAAGTATCCTGATTATTTCCAGAGTTAATTTCTTTAATTTTAGTATCAACTAGACAATCTGTGACTTGTTGGGTTATCATTTTGGAGGTATTTCCTTAGTTAAACAGAAACAGAATGACCAGGGCAGACAAAAAATCAGTGGGAGTGGGAATGACTTTTGACTTCCTATCAGGTTCCTCATTAAATTTCCTTATGGAAAGCTGGCAGTGAGCATCTGAAATCTTCCTTCCTTCCTTCCACCCACCCACCCTCCCCTTAAATTTAGTAGCAATTAACTAATGTGTATTTTATTGATTTGTGAAATTAACCAGACAAAATTTATATTTTACTTTCAAATACCTCTTCAACAGTCAATCTTGATCTTAATGTTGATTCAGTCTCAATTGCTCCACCTGGCTGATTATATTCATTCATTCATTCATTCATTCATTCATTCATTCATTCATTCATTCATTCATGTCAGGTGCTAAGATGCGTGACATTACAGCCTTCCCTACAAATTGTGATATGTCTCTCTATTATCCTGAAAGCTAGTCAGCTGGTGAAACTACAAAATGGTGTGAAGACTATTGATAAGACTCAACTACAAAAGTCTGACGCCATATAAAACCCTCAAGACTGTGAAACAAAGGCTCAGAGCACTGGCTACCAAGCTAAGGAGATATGTTAGGGAAGCAGTGGCCAAGAAGATAAATGTCCTATTCTCCCAAAAAAACCCATCCAAGGTGAACAGTACTGGGAAAACTTATGGGAGAAGAAGACACATAATACCAGTGCAAAACATTTACAGGACTTGAGAGCAGACCACAGCAATTTCCCAAAACAAGAACCGGTCACCATCAAAATAGCAGACATCCAACAGTGGGTCAAGAAAATGAATTGGTGAATAACACCTGGCCCAGATATGATCCATATCTACTTGCTAAAGTAACTAATAGCAGTACAGGAATGTCTAGCAGCACAGATGAATCAGCTGTTAGCAGCAGGTTCTAACCTAAACTAGCTAACCCAAGGAGGGACAGTGCTGATCATAAAAGACCCCCACAAGGGAACAATACTGCCCAATTATTGCCCAATATCCTACCTCCTCTCAACAAGAAAAATCTTATAAAGCATCATAGGCACGAAGACTCAAAACACCAATTACTCTTAACTAGAGACGTCGTCCAAGACTCAAGTTCTAGACAGACCATTCTGAGTACTATCTGGATTGACTACAGGAAAACATGATTCAATGCAATGCTGCACAGAACTATGATCTCTAGATGCCTGGTACTATACAAAATCAACAGACACTAAGGTTCTTCCTCAAGAACTCAATGGGATTTTGGAAGACAACACTGGAAGTCTATTCAAACACTTTATACAAGTTGCTCTCAAGTACATCATATCCCAAGGTGATACACTTGTCTCAACTGTACAAGGTTGAACCCAGCAGCCACCTAATCAAAAGAAATGGATTAACATTGGAAGATTATATAGACTGGAGAAGTATACTATGAAGAGACAAGGAAGACAGCAACATCCAGTTACCATTAAAGTATAAAACTGAAGAGTCAGCTCATTTGGAAGAATAAGATCTACACCATCAATATTTATGTCCTGCTAGTCATCAGCTTCATACATTATATGCAATGAGCTGCCAATACAATGAGCTGATGAAAGGAGGACATGGAAGTTGCTGATGTGTGAGGACCTGGAAGCTCCATATAATGTGTGAAGATTTCCATCCCAAGTCCAACATCCAGATCCTGTACAACAGCCGGAAAGAAGACAGGTGGATTCTGGTGAGCATCAAAACTATTGTCCTGAACTAAACCCCAAACATCAGGACTATATCAGTAAGATTGCACTCAAAGATGAGCTGCTGAGAGAATGCCTGAGGCAGCAGCAGACATGGGAAGAACATTAAGCAGAGGAAGACAAAACCCTGCTTGGAATATACCATAGATATAGATAACTGAAATGGTAGACATTGGGAAATCTTACCAGAACAGCTATGAAGCACCAAATCTATAAAGCAGGGGTCTACCAGACTAGACTGGACTGAGGTGCAGATTGTGCAGAGTCCTCAGAGACAATTCAATACATAGTGTCAGTGTTAAATACAGGCAGGCGTAGCCTACACTGAAAGCACAACTAAGTAGCTAGCATTATGTACAGGAATATCTGCCACATTTATGATCTGCATTACATCTACACTCTTATCTACTGTACACAAATTTTCCAGTTATATAAAATACTGGACAATAGATTCATAGTACTGAAATTTTTGTGACTTTACTCTTTTGTTGAAAAAGCCTTTAATATAGATACTTATACCAATAGGATTCTTCATTTTCAGCATTTTCTTTAAATATAAATAATTTTAGTGTGCAAAATAAGTAGTAGACCTTAAGCACAATGCATTCTATTACTGCAATTATTTTAGTATTACAATTTTAATAGGATAAATCATAGATTTATATGGAAAATTTAGAGGAAAACTGAATTAGATTGACAATGAAAAATTGTATGGGAAACACATCGATTCTAATCTGAAAGCATGAAACAATGCAAAATGTAATTTGCTTGTTGAAAGCAGACAAGACTGTCCTCAGTCAAAACTAATATATGAATTCTACAAATAATATTTCTAATAATGCACTGATATGTAACAACTGATGGCAACAGTGTTGACAGCACCACACTGGAAGAAAATACCATACAATGATGGAAATATAAGTCCACTGGTAAAACTAGAAAAAGCATCTAATGCTATTAAATTTGCAATTCCACTGCTAGAACAAATACATATGAGCCGACCTTTCCATAAATCAGGAACCTCTTGAAACAAGACTATGACAATATATTATTACCATGGAAAAATGTCAAATTATAAAAATAACAGCAACATATACAGTAGTTATGACTGTTATTAAATAAATACTATGCTGTGCAAAGTATATAATTTCACAAGGCCAGTCTTTCTGGTTATATTCATGTTTGTTTTTGCCTTTAGGAAGGATTTTATTTTATAACAGTCATGAAATTTCCAGCTAAAACCAAAACACTTGTATAAAACAAGCTTAGAGCTAACCAGTATTCCAGTCATGAAACTTAGTATGTGACTTTAAGCCTGTTGCTACTTTTTAGCCTATTAAGAGAAAATGTACTGTAATTTGAGTTTCTTGAAGAAGTAATAGAATATTAAATAAATAGAAGCCTTTGGATATATGAAGTAAAAATAATATACCATGTCTGGCCTCTTGCAAAATGTATTTCATTCAGAGAATTTAAAATTGGCGCAACTGGAATTTGAGGCAAGGGCATATAGGATAATTTGTCTTATATGGTTTGTTTTTAGATTTTAATAGCTCACAGTCTGAAATAAAATCAGTATTCAAAATAAATATTTTGAATAGTGCAGTTGACTGTTATAGATAAAAGCCAATAAGACATCAAACTTTATTTTATATTGTAGATTTTAGGCAGATACATAAGGCCTCTACTTTGGTTCTTATTCTTGCAAAAGGTTTACAACTCATCTCACAAGAACTCATTTCTCACTATTGCATTAACTTATGAATTAATTAATTTCCACTATGTACCAATGTCTCATGTGCAGATAATAGCTTTTATATTCTTTACAAATAGCAGAAATGTTAAGCATATTGAAAAGAATACAACTGTTATTTAACTGCCTTCACTTTTATAAATAAGCAACAATTTAAAGTATCTTATAAGTCTTTAGAATATATAAAAATGTAAGAAAAATACCACTTACTTTTTTACATTTACATTACATTACATTTTACATTTTTTACATTACATTTTACAATTACATTACAATTTTTTACATTATTTATGTATATATCACTGTCAAATGGGTGATTTATGGTTCTCCTTTATAGTGAAATAGAAACAAAGGAAGGCTATTGTGATCACTTTACTTTCAATATCTCTAATTACAGTTGTCTATACGTTTTTCAAAATAATTTTATTAATTATAAACTACAAATAAGATATTATAATTTATAGATATTAGCCGGCTACAGTGCGTTCTGAAATTATAATTTTATATTAAAAATACAGCTATAATGTGCTATCTGGATATAGATATTTGGTGCCTTCGAATCAGTGTCGATTCCTGGTGATTGCTGTAGGAAGAAAGCTACAGAAAAGCAGTTTTGAAAACCTCACCAAGAAAACTGCAAGGACTACTTGAGGCAGTTGCCATGAATTGACACTCAGTGTATGTGTGGCTGTCATAACTTTGAAATCAAATTTTGGTTGGCTCAAGGTCAACCAATGGCCTTTGTGCCTAAGGAAGGACTAGAACTCGTTGACATGATATATAGTACTGCTATAGTATATTATAGAAGCATCTAGTCTTTGACATGTCTATGGAAGGAGTGACATGACAGCAGTCTTTGAATATCTGAGGGGCTATCGTAGAGAAGAGGGGGACAACCTATTCTCTAAAGCATCTGAGGGTAGGACAAGAAGTAATGGATGGAAGCTTATCAAAGAGAGAGCCAACCTAGAATTAAGGAGAACTTTTCTGACAATGAGAACAATCAGTGAGTGGAATGGCTTGCTTCCAGAACTTGTGGGTGCTCCATCATTGGAGGTTTTTAAGAAGAGATTGGATAGCCAGAATGGTATAGGGTCTCCTGCTTAAGCAGGAGGTTGGACTAGAAGACCACCAATCTCCCTTCCATCTATGTTATTATGTATTCTGTATACTGTATAAATTAAATTAAAAAGGTGCGTTTAACAGCATAACAGAGTATCTGTATTTCAATATTTTATCTTTCTCATTCTATAAAGTTCTTCTATTTCATATAGCTATCCAAAGTAAGCTATATATTTCTTGCTGAACTCAACCCCCAATGAAATCATTAGTTTCATTCATGGAATGTAAAATAATTTCAGTTTTGTTTGATAGGGCTGCCCGATCAGAAAGCATGAGAAACCCTGTAGCAAAATACTTTTTTTTACTAGTTACAAAGAATGTATTGATATAGAAAACATTATAACAAATTGTCTTATAATTTTAGATATATACATTTACCAAGACAAAATTAACTAAGTTAATTTATTTTTACAAAAATATATTTAGTTCTGCTGAGAAACTATTAGTATGTACATAATAATTTCACATAAACATGGCATTATTTACAATAGGCTAAAAGTTAAGCAAAACTTCATTTCACTGTTCTAACTTTTAGTAGTTTGTTCATTATTCATTAGATCCTACTGCCCTTTTTTGTAGCTAAGTGCATCTTTGAAACCTGAGGAAAAAATGGACAGTTAACAATTTAAGTTTAGAATAAAGGTCTTAACACAAGGATGAGATATATAACCGTTCATTGCTCATTATATTCCAGTAGGGGGAACTAAAGATTCACCACCAAATATGGTTTTTTTGGCTCACAAACCTGTATGCATATAACCCACTGTTTAATCATCAGTGTTAATAACATATACCACTAATGATCATATATAGTCTCAATTACATTTTATGTATTAAAGCTGCAAGAAATATGCAAATGTATATTACCTCAAAACCCTTGATCCTATTTACTGAGGTAGATTATTTCCAGTTAAATACTCATTTTTTTGTAGTTTGATTAGCTTTTGCTGATTGTTTTTTTCCCCTTTTTTATAATTTGCTTTTTTGTCTCCACAATGTTCTTTCAAACAAACTGAAGAGAAAACTTTTTTTCTCCTTATTGCTGCACTATTTTTTCATCCATGTGAAGCCATTAAACTGTTTGTTATCTCTGGTCCAGGAAGTTTGAACTGGTTTTAAAGATGATTAAATACGCTTAAATAAAGTCTTGAAGAATTTGGTAGGTTTAAAATGAAGCCTGTTGAGCAAGTAGTTCAGAAATTGTTGATAGGAGGCTATATAGAACTCTTATGTGTGTCATGTTTGTGTTAATTTGGTATATTATAAAAACACTGAAAATAAGAAAATGAGGAAACAGATAAGCAAAATAGCTAGGTTGTTTCACTGCAATTGTATGTACTCTTACTTTTAAAGATACTACCAGCTTATTTCTGGTACTGTATATGAAAGTTTGCAATTGCAATTACTTTGGGAATGATATTTTAAAAAACCCTGGTCTTCTGCTTTTTCTACAATATGGTTTAAGGAATATGTACCACAATTTGTTACATTTGTACACAGTTATATTTCAAAATGAGAAGGTTCTTTGTGATATATGCTAATTATACATACTATATGTCCAGATTTCTCTGGACATATTCATTTGTATTAACGTCATTTGATTCGTACCCCCCCTCAAAATTCTTCACCAAATATTTAGGATTAACATTGTAATGTAGAACAAATGTGCAATATTCAGAAACAAAGATGACCATAATCACCTCAGGTAAAGGTGGTCCTACTGGTGCATAAATAAGAATGAGACGTAAGATAGTAAGAAGCATGGTCCTTGGTTTTGTCAGTGATGATTCTTTAAATATATAAAACTTAAATTTAAACAACATGGGCGTAGCTTGCAGAAGAGTGTGATTTCATGACACGTACTGATATACTGCCAGAAATCTATGATTCTATTCTGCAAAGAATGGTTCACAGAGGTAGTGATTTCAAACAATAACTATTAGTTTAAGTGACACAGCCTATGATTTTAAGACAGAAACATGGTTTAAGTGCAATCTTAGGATTTAAAGCTTGAAACACTTGTTTAAATGGAGAAATTCTAAGAAACATAGCTTCATGACTGGAAGGTACTTATATTCTTAAACAGTGTCAGATCCACTTAGCTTTGCTAGCAATGACCAATGAGCAATAACCAATTTAATTAATTACTTCCAGTTTCAATGTACTAGCACAGCAAAAATTAATATTAGAAAAAAATCACACATAGTACTCTGCCTGGCACATTACATATTCACATTTTCCTCACAACATTTCTTATTTTGAAAATTAAAATATGTTAACATTTAAAATTATATTTAATATTTTGTTTAGGTAAGAAAGGGAATGATCTATATAAAACATTTTCATTTCTAAATGGAATGAAAATATG